>APFE030608325.1:0-15861 GCA_000404065.3 Pinus taeda | reverse complement strand
ATTGGTATATTATAATACATATTAATATATCATGATATATATTAACTCTATATATATGGGAGGGAAACAAAGACATAGAGTGATAGAGGTGGAGAGATAGGGGGAGTGATGATGGAGAGATGGAGATAAACTGAAAGAGAGGGGAGAGGAGGAATGAAAAGAGAGAGGGAGATGAGTGAAAGAGGTAGAGGAGGGTAAAAGAGGGAAAGAGTGACACAAAGATGGAAGGGGGAGAGAGAGGAGAGAGGGAGGGAGATAGTGGGAGGATTGGATGGCAGAGAGAGAGAGAGAGATAAATGTAGGAGAGAAAGGGCGAGAGAGGAAGGATGAGAGAGAGGAGGAGAGAGGGAGGGATAGAGATATGCAGTTGGAGGGGGAGAGAGGGAGGATAGAGATATGGAGTTGGAGGGGAGAGAGGGAGGGAAGAAGAAAGACATAGAGAGTGAGAAGTGGAGAGAGAGAGGGAGTGACAGGGGAGAGATGGAGCGAAAGAGTGTATGTTTAGGGGTGAGATAAAGAGACAAAGAAGGAGAGATAGAGAGAATGGGGGAGAGAGGGAGGGATATAGTAACATATTTAGAGAGAAAGAGAGAGAGAGAGAGCATATTTGAGAGAGAGGAGGAGATAAGGAGAGATAGGGAGATGGAGTTGGAGGGGGAGAGAGGAAGGGGAGAAGAAATACATATAGAGTGAGAAATGGAGAGAGAGAAGGAGTGACAAGGGAGAGATGGAGATAGAGTGTGTATGTTTTGGGGTGAGATAAAGAGACAAAGAAGGAGAGATGGAGAGAAGGGGGGAGAGAAGGAGAGAGAGAGAGAAAGGTGGGATAGAAAGGGAGAGAGAGGATTTGAGAGAGTGGAGGGAGGGAGGGAAAGATATATGGATTTGGAGAGGGAGAGAGAGGGAGTTAAGAAGAAACACATAAAGAGAGAAAGGTGGAGAGAGAGAGAGGGAGTGATAAGGAAGATGGAGAGAGAGGGAGAGAGGACAACATGATGAAAGAGAGATAGAAGCAGGGGAAAGGGAGAGAAGGGGAAGAGAGAGAGAGAGGGAGAGGAGGAGGGAGTGATAGATAGATATATTGGAGAAAGAGAGTGTATGTTTTGGGGGCGATACAGAGAGACAAAGTGAGATAGATATAAAAATGGAAGGTGAAGAGAGTGGAGAAAAGAGAGATGGAGAGAGGGAGGGATGGATAGAGAGATTGGTAGATATGGAGTGAGAGAGCATGTGTGTTTTGGGGGGTGATATAGAGAGACAAAGAAGGAGAGATGAAGGGAGATATAGATATAGATTGAGGGGGGAGAGAGGGAAGAATATTTTTTTCACTAGATGCATTGATTTCACTGTAGATGGTGATTTCTAATTCTATTTGATTGCTTGCACTAGATGCATTGCTTTTAGTGTAGATTTTTATTTGTAATGATATTTGATTGCTTGCACTAGATGATTTGATTTAAGTGTAGATAATTTGTAATCCTATTTGATTGTTTTCACTAAATTCATTGATTTTAGTGTAGATGGTCATTTCTAGTCCTATTTGATTGATTTCACTAGATGCACTAATTTCAATGTAGATGATGATTTCTAATTATGTTTGATTGCTTACACTAGATGCATTGATTTAAATGTAGATTATTTCTAATCCTATATGATTTATTTCACTAAATTCATTAATTTCAGTGTAGATGGTGATTTCTAATCCTATTTGATTGCTTGCACTAGATTCATTTATTTCAATGTAGATGTTGGTTTCTAATCCTATTTGCTTAATTTCACTAGATGCATTGATCTGAGTTTAGATGTTGATTTCTAATCCCATTTGATTACTTGCATTAGATGCATCAATTTCAGTGTAGATGTTTTTTTCTAGTCTCATCTGAATTCTTGCATTAGATGCATTGATTTCAATGTAGATGTCGATTTTTTATTTCATGTAACTAGATGTATGATGGTACACTAATTTTAAAGTGATTGGAATAACAGTGTTTATTGATTTCAGTGTAATCATGAAAAATATTGACAATGTACATTGTTTTTTGTGTTATAGCAATTCAACCTATTAATATTGGAGAGCAAGAGAGACAAAGTATGATGGTTACTACAAAAACTCGAGCTAAAGATTTAAACGGTTTACGATTTCAACCATCCTTTTCATATAATCTATATGAAAAGATGACAAAACTAACAACGGTGATAATAAGAATAGTAGAATAAAATAGTTTGATATTGATCACAATGAAGACTATTTGTAATTGATTACATTCTTATTAATCACATTTTCTATCATTCAACACTATTACATTGCCACTTTGCAGTCAAAATTTTTATTTCATCATTTTTTATCATTAAATTTATTAACATTATTTATCATATCAACAAATTGAGGTAACTAAGAAAATTTAAAATTAAAATGAGCAGATAAATCTCAGACATATTTAGCATATTTAAAATGATTATATTACTATTAGATGTATTTACATATTATTGATTAATCATATGCTCGATAGATTTTCTTTGGCCGCACACAACTCAAAATAACATAGACTCATCTTAACTTCGGATCTATCAAGCGTTGAGAGGGATCAAATCTATCGAGGTGCAAACATTTCCTCAAGTTTTTCACTTAAAAAAGAGGTTTGCACCTCAAGATATTGTATCCCTCTCGATGCTTGATAGATCTGGAGTTGAGATAGAACTAGGCTAGTTCATATGAAAGTTTTCTTAATTAATCAACTCAATTAAAATAGTAAAAAAAGCATAACTACTTTGGAAATAAATCTCAACCATTGATTTCTATAAACTACTATCAATATTCTACAACATTCCATGGAGGTTAAATCCTTACCATCCACCTAATAATTACTAATAATTAAATTAAAATTTTGAAAGCCTTATTCCAAAATAGACAACCTATCAACATAAAAATAACTAAAAATAACATCCCTAGGTTGATAAATTAAATAAAATTCCAGAAGCCCTATTCCAAAATAGACAGACTTATCAACATAAAAATAGCTAACAATAACATCCCTAGGTTGATAGTGAAGGACATAAGTCATCGTCAAGGATAATTGCGTTATACTCAACTCCATCTAATCCACCCTCTGTCTTCTCATTAGTTATTTTCTTCAACATCTAAGTTATTAATATTTCAATTCCTAAAGCACCCTTTCACATCATTTCAAATTATTCTTCAAAAATTCAAATTGTGTGTGGGATGACCTCCTATTATTCCATGTTCTTCCCCATGGCTCAAATTATTACAACCTTTAAAACTTGTGATTCTCAAATGTGAGAGTATACCAAGTTTATTAGCTAGCCCTTAATATTCTCAAGAACCTAGGTCTCCATTAGGTTCTACCTTTTTGTTTGACCATCATTCTCCAACTTCTTCATTAACCTATCTCTATCTCCCATGATTCTCCCACTAACTTAGAAGTGTGAGTAAGGTGTACCATGGTGGAGACCTAAGAGATCACTCCATTTTGTTTCCTCTCTCTTTTTCCATGTCTAGTTAGGATTGAGGTCCATCCTACCCTTTTATAACTATATACCATCAAGAGACTAAATCTAAATCAATCCCAACGCTATACGAGAATAAAATCAAATGGAGGTAAGCGATAATAACTATGGAAAATTCCACCTTTGGATGCCAGGAATACCAAACTCAACTCTGCACTTAACAAAGCACACTAAAAATACAACTTACTATCACACACCAAACCAAAAGAAAAAACTAAAACTTAAAAAAAAAAATCACCTAAATACTTAGAGCCAAAAGGCCAAAAACTATGTTTTTTGCAAACACCCCAAGGTGCTTGATCCTTCCCCTTCATTGAATGCCAATGATAGATACCGAATTCTTTTAACTATCCACAAATGAAAAACTCGTCATTTGATTCATTAAAAACATTCTTCCCATTATTCTACGGTTCCTTTCATCATTTGATTCATTAAAAACATTCTTCCCATTATTCTACGGTTCCTCTACAACTAGCAATATAATATGATTCAAACCCCTCCATTCCACCACTTTTAAATTCACCTGCACAAACTATGCATTAGACAGGTACTAGTAATCTGAATTTTCACCTAATGAATAATGTTAAACTAAAATACGGAAAATCACACACTCATCATTTTCTCGAGTTCACGCCGAACTACCATAACCGCCTCAAACCTTAAATGCAATTACTTGTCATAATAAGTAAAATTAGTGAAGAAGCAACATGCTTAAGTGGTTGTTTCCTCGCCCAATAACACCCCCAATTGAATACTTATTCATATACAGTTAATAAAATATAATATAATTTTTGTTAACAACATTTAAAAAAATAATAATAAATACATTTTACATAAATTTCTTATTAAACAAATTCGGTACCATAAATCACATTTTAAAAAATTACTATGTACGAAATTTTCCTTCTGCAACATCGTCATTATGGAAGTATTAAGTATTAAAATATTTATAACACATCAAAGAATACTAACTTAATAATTTTTATTAACTTTATTTTAGAAGTTGTTAAGGAAGATAGATACACATTGTCCTATAAACATTCAATATTATGTATATGGACATCAATGGATAAATATTGAAGCTTTTATCATTGAAATAGTTGTCTAGAAAATCTAATCAATTGTGTAAAGGGCTTTTTAGCCTAGCCTAGTATAGCACAATGTTGTAACTTAGTGTAATGTCTTGTAAATAAAAATAAAACTAAATAAAATAAAAAATTAAGTAATGCATTATAAAAAATTAATTTAGTAAAAATAACTTTATAAAATAATAAAAATAAAAAAGACTCATGATTATTGATAACCCATGGTATTTATGTGGAATGTAGTCTATTTAAGGGGGAAAATTAAACCAAACTAGATCCATCTTAATTCTGAATCTACCACACCCAGAGGGATCAACTCTCTTGAGATGCAAACCTCTTTTAGAGTGAGAATAGATTTTCTCTAGGCACTTAGTAGATCCAAAGCTAAGATGAATCTAGGTTGGTTTAGGACAATTTGTTAGATACTTAGTAGATTCAAAGTTAAGATGGATCTAAGCCAGTTTAGGACAATTTGTGAGCTACTTCAGGATAAAAAATTATGGAAGTGAAAAAATCCATTATATTTGTAGTTAACACATGCTCAGAGTAATATAAAGTTAAAATATTTATATTGAATAAAACTAAATAGAAAAATATAATATCACTATATAAAGATAAGAGAATAATAGCCAGCAGGGGTGCAACTTGTTGGCCAACAAATATACTTCTATGGAATTCATGTCCATTGTACATATCACAGGTTCAAACCTTGTCTTACCCGTGTGTGTTGTGCTTGGTGGTGGTGGTAGTTGGAACTTGGAGGTATAGTGGGAATTCATTGAGAGATCGACTCATATTTCACACAAAGTATTAGAGTTGTACATTACCGATTCCACCAATCAAAAAAAAAAAAAGAAGAAAAAGATAAGACAATAATAAAATGTAATAATGATGAAGAATTAGTTTTTTATATTAAAATTAAAATAATATAAAATTATGAAATAATTACATGGAGAAGCACTCTCCAATTCAATATGGAAGAGATATTACAATGTTATGTAAAGTAAATATTTTGACTCATATATATATAACAAAATTAAAATTAAAAACCCTAACAAACTAATGCTTATAAATATTGCCACAATAGCTCAAGTAAAATTGATGTCAGAGAGTCAATTTATCATTGGTGGTTTTTAGGCTCAAGGTTTTGATTGGTATTCTATCTATCTATCTATCTATCTCAAATGCTAAGAGGGATCAAATCTCTCAAGGTGAAAAAAATTTCCTCATTTTTCACTCAAAAAGAGGTTTGCACCTTGAGAGATTTAATCACTCTCAACACTATAGATATGACATTAAGATGGTTCTAGACTGTGTATAATAATATCAGGGTGATAAACTATGGGCCCTATTATGGTCACCAACAATTTTCGGAAGATATTTTTGCTTCAGGGATTCTAAAGGATAACAAGTTGCTTTTTTTTTGGTCGGTGGAGGGTGGCTTGAGGGTGAAGTTCTAGATCTCATTCATTAGTAGTTTTTTTCTTAAAAATTTCTAGGAGGCAAGTTTGATTGATGTTGTTCCCTCCCCATTAATTCCCATATGGTGGAATGGTAGGACCAATGAGGTAGGAGTGGTTAAAAGGTTAAACAGGTTTCTTATGACTAAGATATTGTGGATCTAATTTTTATGTTCATATCTTAGGTGGAAAATGTTTCCATTTCTAATTATATGCATATATGTATACAACTAGACTTGAATACCCATAAACAAAATTTCCCTTTTAAATTTAATCACTCTTAATTAGAGGAAGAGGATTTCATTATGTTGTTCAATGATATATGGAATGGACTTAGCTAGGTTGAGATGTCTTCAACCATGGATATGCTGGTCTACAAGCTAAAAGGTTTAAAACCAAATGCGTTAGGCTTGGAGAAACACAAAAAGTGGGTCTGTAAATAAGACTCACTTGCTATTGAGGACCTTATTAATAGAAAGTTCTTGGAAATATCAACAAGTATCATGTCCAAAAAAGATAAAGTAGAAACTAAAGTTCCAGAGGAAAAGAAATAATTTTTTTTTGAAATTTCAGGAGCAAACATGGAGCTGAAAGGTTGAGCAATCTGGATAGCCCAAGGTGATAGTAACATATCCTTTTTTTAAAAATTCACAAATCGTAGAAGGATCATTAATTCAATTTTGGAAATTAAAGATAGAACTACAAATTTAATGTCTTCGCAAAAGGATATTGACACAATAGCTATGGATAATTTTTCCTCCCTCTTGAACGACCTAGGTAACTGCAATCTTGGGTCTCATATGAATGTTATTAAAAACTATCCTCGTTTCCTTATGGAGGAATAAAATTTTATTGTTGGGAGTTTAATCACTTTGGATAAGATTCAGGATATCTTAAAGAAGTTTGCTAAATCAAAAGGTCCATGACCGGATGGATCGACTGTTAATTTTTTTGTTCAATTTTTTTTGTGTTTATGGGTCCTAATCTTCTTGAAGTGGTAAAGGATTCTATAAGAAGTGGGAAAGTGTCAGGGGCATTGAATGTAACTTTTTGTAATTCTTATTCCTAAAATCTCTACTCCCACATGTTTCAATTATTTCTATTATATCTCCTTGTGTAATCTAGTTTAAAATATGATTGTTATGGTGATAGATAATATAATAAGCGTTAAGTTACCTATAAGCATGTCTAAATAACAATTTGGTTTTTTGGTTAACCACCAAATTTTTGGATGTTGTAGGGGTTGCGTAGGAAAGTATCTACTCTATCAAAGTCAGGAATCTATATGCCCTTATTTTGAAAGTGGATCTATCTAGAGCTTATGATAAAGTGGACTGAGGATTTTTAATACTTTTTCTCCTCCAAATTGGTTTAAACCTTGATATCATTGATTGAATTAAGCATAATTCCACCAAATTTGAAGTTTTAAGCAATTGATCTCCCTCTAGTTTCTTTAAAAGCTACATAGGATTAAGAACAGATTTCATTTCTCTCCCTCATTATTTCTTTTAATGGTGGAAGGTTTGATCTAGATGAATTCTAAGGCTAACAGAGAAGGCAATTTCATTGGTGTTAATGATGTACTTATTTTTGGGATAACATCTCTCAAAGAATGGCTATGATGTTATTAAGGAATTTTCTAAAGCCTCGGTTATAGAAATTGACCACAATAAATCATGATTACTTTACCATAATATGGGTGAGGAGGGTTTATCTAAGATATTATCTTTATTCCTTTTTTAGTTTGTATAAATTGACTCATGTATCAAGTACCTGTGTTTCATCCTAAATCCTAATAATTAACTTATTGAAGATTGGTTATGGCTTCTAAAAAAGTGGAAAAGAAAGTTGATTATTGGAGTTATAGGTGGCTTTCTATTGGAGGAAGATTGACACTTATTAAATTTGTCCTCGAGAACATTCCAGTTTTTTGTCTAGCTTTGACAAAGATCCCCAAGTATATTCTTGATAAAATCAAACAAAGGAATTTTAGATTAGTGGAATCAAACAAAGTATATTCAATTGTTTGGTGTGTTAGTGGAATCCTTAGATTCTCTTGGTCAGTGGCTCATGTAAAGTTGGACATGGTTCTAGTACTCACTTGGGCATGGATAATTTTATTGTTCATAAGGATTTATTCGGATTATCTCATGACATTGTCTATCTCTTAAACTTAAGAGATTTAGATTTTTCTCCCTTATAAATTTTTGTCTTTCAAATGGGGTTAATGGTCGTAGGTTACAACTTGCATATTTAGGGCTTCCTTTCCTATTTGTAGAGGGATGGATTTTTTTTTATCTTTGTTTTAAATCACAATGAAATTTCTTTGAATGATAGGAAATATGACTTAGTTTGGAGATTGAATGTGTCAACTGGTCAAGTCTATGCTAAAGATGCTTATGAAGCTATTATGGCCTCTCAAGTGGATTTCCATGAAAAGTGGTGGTTTTTTTTATGGAAATGGAATGCACCTTTAAATCTTTTTTTTTTTTTGGATTGAGTTTCAAAATAATATTCTAAATTGGGACAACATCATCAAGCTAGAGGATGTGGTCCTAATGTTTGTATTCTTTGTAGGATGAATGTTAAATCTATTAATCATCTCTTTTTCCATTGAGGTTTTTCCCAACTTGTTTGGAAGGATATTGTTGGTATGTTTAATTTGTCTCATTGTTGGGAGTCTATCACCTTTAAAGAAATTTTAAAACATGTTTGATCCATAAATTGTTGTGGATATTCTATTGCATAGTTCGTCACAACATATTTGATAATATTATATTAGAAATATGAAATTCTACACTACTACAATTTTATTAAACTTTAAGATATGTAGATTTAATTGTAAGCAGTGCATACATGCAAATGGAAATTATGCAAAAAAATAGAGAAAGACAAAATAAGCTCCCACATACACACACATAACACAAAATAGGCTATGGGAAACCCTTTCGAGAGAAAATATAGCTGGAAGGTGAGGCCACTTCACTCTCTTTCTCTATCAGAAAATATGGATGCAGGTACAAAGAAGTAATCCCTATGGACCGTGAGATGCTACAGTGGAAAAATTCCCTCTGAGTGATCTACCTCCTATCTATCCTATCTATATTTTCTTAGCTATTGAATAAAATTCTCTCAAAAGAATGGAATGCCTCTTCCTCCTAGTGGCCTGGTTACAACACAACGTGATAACCTACTAGTGGTTAAGTTTGACTACATAAACTACTAATTAGAGTTACAATATAGACTCTTATAGAATATTTTACATCATAAACACGTCACTAGCCCCTTTTCCATGAATAAGGGGTTGACATAACATTCACCTGAATTATAGGTGTTAAAAAAAGAAGGTCAACTTCTGAGTGGCATAACGTTTTCATACAGACTGTGTTTGATGCGCTTCTTATGTCATTGAAAAGATATATATGTGTAGAATGACATGAAAAGGTGTTTCACCAAAGAAAACAAATTTTAACCCTAAAAAATATTGTTTGATGACTCGAAACACTGCTGGAAGGTTTCAAACCCCATTTTGCCAAACTGGGTCCCACTGGTAAAAATGGTCATGTGAGCTAATTCCTCCACTTTTTCCACTCTGAATGCATCGAGATAGATGAAAAAGAAATATAATTATCTAATTTGGATCAGTGTTAACACTTAAAGAGACCCTTTAGTATCTTGCCTATTTTTGTGATTTGGAGTATTTGGAAGAAAATGAATGTTATCCTTTTTCAAGATGCCAGAAAGTTTATTATTGATATGAGCTCTAAAGAAGTTGGTTTTTTCAAATAATTTCAATCAGAGACTACCCTCAAACCTAAGAGACTCCATGGACCTTGTTATAGACTATTTTATCTCATCTCATCAATCAACTTATGAATTGGATCAATCAATACCCTATTCCTCCTTTATATCATCATTGCACAAAGCCCTATCCATGAATCTCTTAGTCCCCGGAGTTTCTACACTAAAATGCATCATTTGAGCCAGTTTTAGGACCAAAGCTCCCTAGCCTCTTACTGAAATATGTTCACCTACAAGTTTCTCCATTATGGTCTGCATTGATCACCTACATGTTTCTCCCCTTTGCACCTATGTTGGTTCTAGGAATTCAAGGAAAAGAGAGATAATCTTGAAGCCTACATTTCTAGAAGCTTCCAAGATTTGTTGTAAACACTTACCTCAGATAAAACTTTTGAAAATTATCCTATCCTACCTTATAGTGTCCATCCCTTATCCTTAGATCTCATCCTCCCATCAAGAGTGGATCTCAATCCCAAGATTGGTAAAATGATAAGAAATCCCAACCTACCTCACTCCTCTATATATTTACAACCTTCCATATGCAACGGGTTGGCTTTTGGAGAGTGATTTTACCCTTATCTTGATGTTGTGAAAGTTATATTTTCATGCTTTTAGGGTGATTGGAGGTGCACTTTGTGACAAAGGAAGGACAATTCAACAACTTGGAGGAGATCTTCTACAAGATCAACACATATTTATGGTTGTAACTCATTCCATTTATATCAATACAAAGAGTTCTTTGTTTTCCTATATTTGATGTCATTATTTCGTGTATTTCAATACCATGTTGATCTCTTAAATAAATTAGATAGTTGATTTTACATAGATATCGTAGTTTCTTGGCTTGTGTTGTCTTGTTGTGCAGGTCCTAATTTTATCAGTTGGAGTTAGGATTAAAGCACTCGAGCCAAATAAGGAGAGAAAAATATTATAGATTCCAAGTAGGTTTCATCCATTCATCTACTTATTTTAAGGAAAACATTGGGTCCTTCGTATTTTTGTTGTTCTAGGTGAGTCCACTAGAGCTAGGGGCGATATTTATGTTCGCAATCATAAATTATGCATAACCAATTAGCAACCATATCGGGGAAAAATATATTCCATTGGTGGTTTCCTTTTTCTTCGTTCTTGTTTTACCTCTTGTTTAAACCTTCGTTGTCTTATTGAGTCCTGAATAGACCTAGGAAGACCTTTCATTGATCTTTACTTGCATTTTACGTGCTGGAACATGGCTCTCCTTGATTATCGCACCCTGTGGTCTAGATACAATGTGTTGTAGTGCACCCTAGCCTTCTCTACACTTGCATCGCAGTGCACCTTGGCCCTTTCAGCACATGTTATGGTCCCGGTTTGATGAAAAAATTTACCTTTTTGTGATTCTCTCTAATTAACTTTGTTTCGATTGATCCTCGTTGTGTCCCTAAGTGTGTGTTGGTCTGTCATAAGCCTCCATTTGGTTTTCTTTTATCTTTTAGTGCCTTTGATAAGAAATTGTTTAGATTTTCCTTTGTTATTCTCATTAGGTCATTAGTAAACTTAATTGTTTAGTCATTGAATGCTTGAAAGAATTAGTGTTTTAGTCATTGTTCTGAATAGTTTTCTTTTATCAATTATTAGACAAATATCTTAGTTTTCATTTGAAAATTAAGTGGAATCCAAAAGAAAAATCCTATGCATCATGAATTTCATATAAGGATTTGATTTTGACTGGAAATGTGAATTTATAGAGATCGATTGTTGCATCACCCGTTTGTTGCAATTTTGATTGATTTATTCTTCCCCTTCTTAGTTATTCCTTTCACTATTAAAAGGAAAATCAAAATATTTATTTTTGTCATATTAGTTGCATCATAGGTGTATTTAGGTGACATCAAATTTTGAGCCTTAAAAATGAAACTTAATTGGAGATAAACATTAAAATTAATCTCAATTAACCTAAGTAGCATTTGAAACTTAACGACGCACTTAGAGGTCCAGGCTACAGATATGTTCTAGTGTTGTTAAACGTAGGAGTTGTCGTTCTTTTCCAGCATTGCATCCCAGGGGTGAAATATCATTCCATGTACATGAGCGTATAGGATCATTCTCCACATACCATTGGGTATATTGGTGGCGCTCCATGCACGTAAGGTATATGGGAACATTCTTATCGAAAGGTTACGCATTAGACAACACTACTACGAAATGCACCCCTACATACTGTCGAGTATGTTTTTGGAATCCCCTATAGGTTGCTATCCATCCATAGGTAACCGAGTCTGCCACATTGTATACCATGATACTCAAAACACAAAATTTGGGGATATTTCCTGCACGTACGTTAATTCCTTGGTTCATCAAGGTGTACATTGCAGTTCATGGTTGCTTGGTAAACTTTATGCATAATTACCCCCTTTGTTTTGTTTTTTCCTTTAATTTCTATAATCAATTAATTGATCGCAGGACAACATCCTCCTCGTGGAACAACTCCTTAGTGGAACTTAGGTTGAGATTAATGGCAATAGTTCCAGAGTCTCCCAATCGAGGGAACCCCTCTGACGAGAATCCTGGGCCTTTTCCGTATTTTGGAAATATTAGTGCTCCTTATATGGCAACATTGTCCCTTCTCGGATTTACCATTGGTTTTCCAATTTTATTATTTTCAACCCCTATGGTTCTGAATCTCCAAATTACTTCTCCACAGAGTTCTCCTCTACATGAACAACATCAAGCTTATGTTGATCCTAAAGTTGTCCCTTTGCCTTCTTCATCTATTGTTTCTTCGTCCCTTTCTTCCTCTTTGCTTGGTGAAAGTCTTGATCATATTAACCAAGAAGCTAAAAAGAAGAAGAAAATGATGATGAAGAAGAAGAAAAATAAGCAGGGGGAAACCAAGAAAGCATTACTACTGACGCAACTAGTATGGACAAATATTAGCACTATTTCAAGTTTCTAAATGTTTTAAACTCAATTTAAGGTTGGTTATCCTAATTTTTAATAAAATAATACATTCTTGCGTGCAATAAGAGGTCCAAATTGAAACTTTGGGTAAAATTTTGTTTGGCAAAGTATTTTTATTAAAACTTTGGTTAAAAGAATAAATACATTGGTTGGTCAACCCAACTTAATACTGGGTCAATGTCGATTCTTATAGTCCCTGCATTTTCGAAGGTAGGAACTAATAAAGAAGACGATGGTTTCATGATATTTCAGATAAAACTTGGGAGGTCATGCCATAATTAACTGTAAAGAGGCAAAAAATTAAGATTTTGGTGTTTTATTGTTCAAAGAACTGAAAGAGAAGGTTTCACATATGCTTCCGCTATGTCACCACTGCATGAGAATTTGAAAATACACAATAAAAGCACCCATTGACTGATCATTCTCGAGGTATAGACATGTATATGTTTCAAACGAAACAACAATGTAGACCATGGAAGGTAAAAATGCCAAGAAACAAAAGAAATAAGACTAAGATTGAGAACAATCAAGCTTAGAGCAAAAAAATTTGTAAAACATGATGCCATAAGTATAAGTCATTCACAAAATGTATAACTGGATGCTAGCATTCATGTGAAAACCATTAAATTTCGCACCTATGACTAGTGGAGGAAAACATATAAAACTACCCACTAGAGAACAACCCTTTATAATATGAAAAAATGTTGAGATTTTATGTTTGGAGTGAAATAGGCAAAAATCTATGTAGGTGACAACAATAGAATTATTTCCTAGATTAGCTCCAGGTTGTTGGGAGGTGATTAATGCCTCCTATATTTGATGTGAGTGAGTTAATGAGGCTGTTAGATTCTCTATGCTATATAATAGGCAACCATTCGGATGTTGGGATGATGGGTGAGAGTTTTGTGAGGATTTCATTTTGTAATCTCCTGTTCAATTAATAAATTGCTGATGCCTATGTTGTGTGGACGTAGCCCAGATTGGTTGGGTGAACCACGTTAATTCCCGTGTCTTATGTGCTTGATTTTTTCAGTTGTGTTATCTTGTTTAAGTGAGCTGTGCATCTCTCCAACAATTGGTATCAAAGCAGTTGGAGGTGCAGCAAGTGCTGGAGGTGGAGCGCTAAGGCGTGGAGGTATTCGACTGCTGCGTGGCCGTGTTGGACTTCTTTCCAACCTGCGTAGAGGATTTTATAGTTTGAAACAGTGCTGGTGCGCACTGCTGTTGGTGCGTTGGTATTCCATTACTTACGTTGGTATTCGATTGATTGTTGTGCGTGGAGGTTTGTATTGCTTGGTGCGCGTTGTCTTGACTGTGGAGCCTTACCTGCATGGTATCGTGGACTAGCTGTTGGTGCGTGGAGAATTACCGGTGCATAGGCGGTGCCTGTGTATTGGATCAGGCAGCGTGGGTTAATTAATTGAATGTTGGTGCATAACCTTACATTGCGTGGCGGTGGTATTGATGGTGCGTACTCCAAGTATTTTTTTTTTAAACAAACACACCTGCGCGTTGAGAAGTAATGAAATACAAGAATATGGGAAGAAATCCTTGCATTTTTTAAACGTTTCACATTATATTGCAACCAGATTTAAGATAATCGTATTAAGGATTCGGATAACCACATAGTATACTAATAATTTGACAATTTATTAGATACCAATGTGCACGTTAAAACGAGAACAGAAACACCAATTTGCAGATGATATCTTTGCGGTGTATTATGTGTTATAATATGTACTGATAGAAGGCGTTTATTTGGTTTGTATACCAAAATGAATTTCCATTAGCGTGCATTTGTTGAAAGGCGCATTTTTTTTAAAAATACGCCAGTGATGCATTGTTCCAGTGCTTTGCTCGGTTGTGTAATGTAACTTGCACAATCAACAAGTAAAAATACACTTTTGTTTTTAAGGCAAAGGCAGAAAGGCATAAACAGTGTGTTTTGTTACTAGTATTTAAAGTTGGATATTGGAGATTATTGTGTTTTTTGTTGTTGATACAAATGGCGAAAACTCAAAGTTCCCGGTTTGAAATTGAGAAATTTAATGGCAAGAATAATTTTGAGATTTGGAAGGTAAAGATGCATGATTTTCTTATCCAACATGGCATGCCAAAGGCGTTGTTTGGCAAGTCCAAACAGCCTTCCAACATCACAGATAATGAGTGGGCTGAGATGGATGAAAGAGCGATAAGTGTTATTCGACTGTGTCTAGCTGATGATGTCCTGTTTAATATCGTGTCGGAGACAACAGCTACTGGTTTGTGGACGAAACTAGAGAAACTGTACATGACCAAATCCTTAACCAATAGGATTCTCCTGAAGCGACAGTTGTACAGTTTGCGAATGAAGGAAGGTACATCGATTGCTGATCATTTAAATGCTTTTAATACTCTTCTTGTGCAATTACAAAGTATAGAAGCAAAAATTCCATCCGAGGATAAAGCTATTACTTTATTGTGCTTGTTACCCGAGTCATGGGACCATTTTGTTACTTCTATAAGTCTTAGTTCATCAGAAACTATTGAGTTTGATGATGTAGTTGCATCCTTATTATCGGAAGAAACAAGGAGGAAGTCGCAATCCGAAACCTCTACATCAGAAGCTATGATGGTTAGAGGTCGTTCGAAAGAAAGACACTCCAGGAGGCCGAGCGACTCACGTTCAAAGTCGAAAGGGAAGAAGAGTAAGCTAAAGTGTTGGTTTTGTGGCAAATCAAGGCATTTAAAGAAGGACTGTTGGAAGCGACAGCAACAAACTTCAAAAGCAGAGTCTTCGACAGAGAAGAAGGAGGCGAATACGACAGATACAGGTTCGACATCTAGTTCAGGTATGAGTGATGAAGTATTATCAGTTAATGTGTCAAATCATGGTCAACATTGGTTGTTAGATTCCGGTGCATCAAACCACATGCGTATCCATAAAGAATGGTTTAAGACATATAAATCAATTAATGATGGAGTTGTGTACATGGGTAATGATGTAACATGTAATATTGTGGGGATTGGGAGCATACAACTGCAAATGTTTGATGGAACAACTAGAATAT
>APFE030608323.1:128037-153827 GCA_000404065.3 Pinus taeda | reverse complement strand
TTGGCCTTACCAATGCACCTTCAACATTTCAAGGGTTGATGAATTCAATTTTCAAACCATTCCTTAGAAACTTTGTGTAGTATTTTTTGATGATATACTAATCTACAACAAGTCTTGGAATGATCATGTTGAACATGTTGACATGGTGCTACAACTATTGGGGGAGAAACAATTATATGAAAAAATATCCAAATGCTTCTTTGGAGTCCAAGAGGTGGAATATCTGGGTCATATTGTATGTCATGAAGGAGTTAAGGTAGACCCTAGCAAAATTAAATCCATTAAGGAATGGAAAATACCCACATCCATAAAGCATCTGAGAGGATTTCTTAGGTTGACAGGGTATTATCGCAAGTTTGTTAAGAATTATGGAAGAATAGCAGCACCTCTAACAACATTATTGAAGAAACATGCATTTTCATGGACTCCAGAAGCAACAAAGGCCTTTGAACATCTTAAAGAGGCATTGTGCCAAGCACCGGTCTTAGCTACACCAGACTTCACAAAAACCTTTATTGTGGAATGTGATGCTTGAGAAAATGGAATTGGTGTTGTTCTAACGCAAGATGAAAGACCCATTTCTTTTGAAAGTCCTCTAACGAAGGGAAAGTTTTTACACAAAGCTATTTATGAGAAGGAAATGTTGGCAATACTCCATGCACTTAAGAAATGGAAACCCTACCTAATGGGAAGACACTTGAAGGTAAAAATGGATCATGATAGCCTTAAATACCTTTTAGAAAAAAGATTATCCTCTGAAGAGCAACAAAAGTGGGTCACAAAGATGTTGGGTTATGACTTTGAAATAATCTACAAAAAATGGAATCAAAATGTGGTGGCAGATGCACTCTCAAGAAAGGATGAGGATGTGGAAGCATTGTTGTGCGCCATTTCTATTATCCAACCAGATTGGATAAATGAAGCAAGGGAGGAATGGAAGAATGACGAATAAGTGTGGGAACTTATTTGAAAGTTACAACAAGATTCTAGTACATCAGATACATTTAGCTGGAAAAATGATTCATTATGGTACAAAGATCACTTATACCTCTATAAGAATTCCCAACTCAAACAAAAGATTCTTCTAGAATTTCACACTTCTCCCTTAGGAGGGCACTCAGGATTTTTAAAAGCTTACCACAGCGTTAAGAAAGATTTTTTTTGGGATGGCCTTAAATTGGATATTCAAAAGTTTGTGGTGGAATGTTTGGTATGCCAACAAAATAAAACTGGAACAATTAAGACACCAGGTCTATTACAACCTTTATCCATTCCAAGCCAACATTGGGAGGAGGTTTCAATGGATTTTATCACAAGTTTACCCAAGTCTAAGGGAAAGAGTGTCATCATGGTGGTAGTTGACAGAATTACCAAGTATTGACACTTTTGTGCATTATCACATCCATTTAAATCCAGTACAGTTTCTACGGAATTTATGGAAAAAATTCAAAAGCTACATGGAAACCCAAAGATTATTGTAAGTGACAAAGATCCCATTTTTACAGGAAATTTTTGGACAAAATTATTTTCCTGTCTTGGTACTCAGTTAGCTCATAGCTCATCTTATCATCCTCAATCTGATGGGCAAACAAAGAGAGTAAACAAATGTTTGGAAGGATATCTTCGTTGCTTCATATCTGATAAACAAACACAATGGGTAAAATGGTTGCCTCTGGTTGAATGGTGGTATAACACTTCCTTCCATACTACAACAAAAATGACCCCATTTATAGCACTTTATGGATATCAACCACCATCCATCACATCATATTTAAGAGAAAATTCTAAGGTTCAAGCAGTGGAACATCACATCGAGCATCAACAACAAGTTCTCCAACTCTTAAAGGATAACCTCGTGTTGGTCCAAAATAGAATGAAATAACAGGCAGATCAACATCACAGTGAAATAAGTTTTGATGTAGGTGTCTAGGTATTCCTACGGCTACAACCATATAAACAAATGTCCCTCAAACAAGCTAAGAAGGATAATAAATTATCACTAAAGTATTATGGTCCGTACAAGGTGTTGCAAAAGATTGGTACTATGGCATACAAATTGGAGCTTCTTGTAGCTTCTCGAGTGCACCCAGTTTTTCGTGTTTCATGTTTAAAGAAGGTTATAGGTGACAAGCTCCCAGTTTAAACAATATTGCCAGAACTTGACAAGGAAGGAAAAATTATATTGGAACCGGAAGCAGTCACAGAAACAAGAACTCGACAACTACGAAATTGATCAATTTTGGAGTATCCCATCAAGTGGAAGAACTTATCTGCTGAGGATTCCACATGGGAGGATGAGAATTTTATACAGAGGCATCTAGAACTACTCAAGCATTGATGACAACACATTTTTGAAGAAGAGGGGCATGTTAGGTCCCTATAATACTAGTGATTCCCCCATTACTATTATAGTTATATCCCTTATTAATATTGTTCTTCCCCTATTGTCCCCATATTGTTATTACTGTGTCCCATAGAATACCTCTATTGTTACTTTTGTTCTTTTATATTATTATTGTTAGGTCGGCTTGGTTATATTGTGACCCCTTAGACTCCTATATATAGAAAGGAGGTTTTTTCATTTGTATCATCCAAGAATTGTTCATTTTTGTAATGTAAAGGAGGTTGACCCCTTGAAGAGGCTGAATTCTATGGTGTTGATCTATCTTTTCTATCCTTTTGTGAGCTGGTTTCATAACATCCTCACAGATAGACGAACGGATGAACATGCACCTTTCACAAACAAATGAGCCTCTGAACCCTTCTAACATACAAGCAAGGAGCAATGTGCCAAAGTAACATCAAGAAAACCCTAGACCATCAAAGACTCTGCGCACTTTTCCATGGGGAGATAAATTTTTAACACCCAATGAAGAAATCCATCACCCAGCAACAACTCAGCTCGACATGCACCCCAAGAGCAGCATGAATGTACTAGCACTATCATGTCGAGTTATGTCATGAGCCATGTCATCCAAATCTCTACTGTGGGCCATGTTGTCAACCAAAATAATGTAATGTGGAATTCCAAGAGACCCACTTGTTGTACAAGGCGTCATGTAAATTTGAAAAGTAATGGAAGTCAAAACCTCATGAGGGTAGTAGGACAACCACAAGGGTCAGTTTCACCCTTGGCTATAAATACCACCTCATTTTTACATGCAAAAGACTTTTCACCTCAGATCCTCCCATATAGCCAAGAGATTCTCTAATCTTTTCTTTGAGGAGTAAGTAGTGGCTCCAATGCCCCACGCATGAGGTTAGTGATGTATGGATTAGTGATGTGTCTTGGAATTTTCGCTTGATTCAAAAGCCTGCTAATAGGCCAACACATTTTCACACATGTATTGTAACTTTTGTAAGACTAATGTTCAACACTTGTAATGCTTGTTCCTTTAACCTTTGTTGAACACTTTAACTTATTTCACTTGTTGTAATGCATAATTTTTAATGAAAATGTTTTGTATATTCTATTAACGTTGTCTCGCCCGTGGTGGCTATCTCCCTGAACATCAGACAAAACTTTCACATAAAACATGTTGTAACAACTGATGCACCCATGCAGACTTATCCACTGAATGTTATAAGTGCTATCTTCCCTTGCATATTGTGACTTCCGAATCCATGTGGACTTCTCCTTCGGAATTTGTGCACTTCCTATTTTTTTGTGTGTTCCTGGTAGAGTTGTAGCTTTCTCCCAACTAAGTTGGGACTCGTTTTCACCCTTCCCCTCTACAGTGAAAGAATCATTGACACAGGTAACACTAGAAATCACCAAGAATGTGAAACTCACTCCTCGAAGACAAAGAAGACCACTCTCCTGTGATGACAAGAAAGAGATGAGGAAAATCGTTAAGACAATGGCAACCAGGCCATCATACCAGATGGGATTCCCACACCAAAAGATGTGATGTCTAGCTGGGACATCATATTAGGGTGATCCCCTGAGTGTTGGCGGTTCTAGCACTATCAAAAGGTCCAAAATTTTATTCTGCAGCTAAAATATGTACTCCACAACATCTACAAGTTTGGAAAATTAATTTTTTTAATACAAAATGGCCATCCTATGCTTTAATAGTTTTAATTTTTTATGAATTAAAATATTAAAAATGTATGTTTGAATATATAGGTAGGTAGATGTATTTTTACTAGTTGTGGAGGTAGGTTTGAGAAGTAAGGAGAGAAAATCATGGAGAAATTTTTGGTGTTCACATAAAACAAAATAGTTACTAGGTTTTACAATGGGTTACTACGCAAAAACTAATGAAGTTTAAATCTCTTTAAGAAATACTTTCTTTTTACTTGGTGGAGGAGTCACAACCTCCATATTGTTATGTAAATGTATCTTCATGTATTCGAAAACATAATCAAAAGTTTTAAAATTATTTCTCCTTTCACTTTGTTTTCACTCTATTTTGTTGTGCATAAAACTTGAGTTTTTAACTCTGTTTTAGTTGTGCCAGCCAATTGTATGAATTAACCTTTCAGACTATTGTCCTATATAGATCCCTCTGTGTCATCTTTCAACCATATGGGAATGATCCTGGCAAAGGATTTAAATGTTTAGAATCATCTGTTGCAACAAAGTAAACATGCCATTGTTCGCATTACCTATATGTTTTTGAAGAAGATGGAAAATGGGGCTGATTATGAGCAGAAATGGTACCAGTTGGTGCTAGAAATAGATACCTCTCCACTAGTAGAAAATGATAAATAAATTACTAGGTGACTAAAACTGTTAGCCGCCACAATATTTTCAAGTGAAATACTACTAAACATGAGCAATTTTAAGTGATCCAACTAAAAACAACTAACATAAATGACTAGTTTAGTCTCATGTTAAAATATATGACTAGATAATAAGTATTGCAACTAAAAATGACTAACCAAAATCACTAATTTACTCTAGGAACAAAAATAAGATTTTCGATAAGTACTACAATAATATGAATCAACCGTTTATGTTATTCATTTTAATTGTGTGATTTCAACAATCTAAACTCACAAGTGATAGGGGATTCAAAGGTTGTTATAGATTTGCTAAAAGGTTATACTTCCTTAAACACTTCTTTATTGGATGAGTGGATGATTATTGTTATGGAGGTGATAGGGAATTTAAAGGCTGTTATAGATTGGCTAAAAGGTTATACTTCCTTAAACACTTCTTTATTGGATCATTGTATGATTAGAATCTGTTACACAGTAAAATGTCTCTGCCATCATGTCAGTCTCCCTACTGTGCCATAAAACCAAATTCACCTAAGCTCATGCTCCCTGAAATGGCTAAAAACCCTCTTTGCCTAAGTTAATTGAAGCATCGAGACTGTTTGTTAAATAACCGCGCTGACCGGCGGAGGCTAGTGTAACTACTGCGCTGCCGGTGCGGAAGCACACGTGTTTTCCGCACTGGTCCAATTTCACGGACAGCGCGCCCTCCGCTTGTATCATTGAGCGCTGACCAGACCTCTCCTATAATAGATCTGCGATGCCAGCGCGCCAGCCCAGTTTTGCACCCGCGCTGATCCTGTTTGGGCGAATTTGTTCTAACAGCCAACCTTCCAGATGATTCCAGACTTGCCTGTTAGCATTGTTGAGGTCGCCATCCTTTCTCTGGCATGTTTTTTTGATTGATCATCCACTTATCTTGGGGGAGAGCTCATCCTTTACCTATTCATGGAGACTCCTTCTCCTTTATAAGCCTCCTCCATTGCCCATGAGCAGCTAGTTTGGAACATATAGACTTTGATTGAGGGATTCTTAGTGCATTAGTGCTGCTCTTTGTAGGCATTTGGTGTGTTGTGTGAGGATTGCTTTTGAGCTTGAGGAAGGTTATGAGCTTGTTGCCTTGTATGTGAGAGAGAGACCTCTTTGACTTGGGAGATTTACTTCGAAGGTGAATGCTTGGAAGACATGCTGGCTGGACCCTCTAGAGAAGGACTAAGCGTCAGGACTTTGGCTGTACCATACTCTATTTTCTGATTAATAAAGATAGATGACTACTCTTATGGTTCCATTTCCATTTGTCCTATGAATGATTAATGTAAATTGTATCCTTCCTGACTGATACATAGTTGTTTTTAGTAGATTTTACGCTTGTGTTTGCTCTCCCTTTGCTTGTGCAGGTGTCCGTCCGCGAGGATAGTGGAGGACTGTGATCGGCTGGAGCGAAGGAGCGAGAGGATCATCTCTTCGACAAGCATAGCGTTGGAATCCAAGTAGGTTTCTTTTACCCACTTGTTAATTACAACTAGGAACCTGCAGTGTAGCATTGTTTGATTGTTGCTAGACCCCCTTTGGGCTAGTAGGGATCGCCTCTATCCGTAGAGGGGATTTACCTCTCCAACATAATCATTAGGATTATATCGTTTGATCACATTCACGAGGAATTAAATTCAAAGGCTGACATATTATCCAAAATGGGAGTGGTCTTACAAGTATGTCAACAAAATTTTGGAGAATACTTGTAAGCAAAAGAGTTGGTTAATTAGTACAATTAGTTGAATACTTAACCTTACATACATATCTACGTTTTTTATTATCAGAGTCATATCCATTGAACTTAGGATACTAGTTTTGAACTTGGATATGAATTTGTTTATCTAGTCTAAATGTACATTATTAACATAGTAGTACTAGACTCTTATGATTATTTTTTTGAATCCTATGGGGATTTTGATATTGTTCAAACATTAGATGTTGCACATATTAGAATATCACATCATACATGTGAAGTAGATTTACTATACCATCTCAAAATGTCATACATATTTTTTCTTCTAAAGACAACATACATGCTACTATTATTATTCCATTAAGATCATAAAAAAAAATATGCCCTTTTCCACTCCTTTTTTTCATATCACTAAAGCATTGGTAAAAAAAAACTCTTAGTAGCATCTTAATATAAAAAAATTATAAAAACTTATACATATTGCTTGTATGAATGTTTACAACATTAATATTGTCCTCCACCATCATAATAATGGGTATAATAGTTTTTATCCTCCCATCATCCTAATGTTGTTACCCTCTCCATCCAAATTTAACTTTAGTAAATTAACATATTTATACTATATAATAAACTATATTACACTTTTAAAACAATAATTAATATTAGACTTTTAAAACCATAATCAATTAATTATATAATTAATATAGTTGGCTACTTAAACTACCTTTATAAATAGGTTCTCTATGAGAGGGATCATAAACTCTATCCAACTTTGAAAAAGAGCGACACTCATTAAAAAGGGGTGTGTAAAAGATGATTAGATAACCACATTGAGAAATGGCATCATAATTTATTGTGGAGAGCCATGGAGATTAGTTCATATGTCCTAAATGCTCATTCTCTTCTAATGGATATATTGATGGTAATTTGAGAGCAACCCCACAAAATTTGAGAGTTGTGGCTAGAGCCGCTCTCTTAGTAGTACTCTAGCACAAGATAGAAGAATATGTTTGATCTCCGCCCACATTCCATGAAATCCCTAGTCAATCTCATTGAACAAACATATTCAGTCCTCATGTGTATATATTTGGAGTTCACTCGCAAAGAACTCTCTTCCCACCAATTCATATTATATCTAACACAAAGTTCTTCCTTGTCGGAACCTCGCATCTAAGGCTCTTGGTGACTTATTCTTGGAAAATAAGTAGGAAGTACAATTTTTTTTTGTCTCAAAATGCTAACCATTCTTCCCTAGAGTGGCTTATAGACATCAATTAGAGGCTCGACTACTGTGTATCTGTGTCAGAAGAAAAGGCTTGCAAATAACTTCTCTATTTTTGGTACTTAAAAATTCTAGATTATGGTATGATTTTGAAGGATATTATTCAAATTGTCTACAAATTTGAAAAAATAGAAGATCTAGTCAGTTAGTTGAAGGATGAGCATAAATCCATTAAAATAGGTATGGGTTAGGTTTGACAGTCTTTGATTGAGGTTTACGGTTTGAGTCTTCTTAACTAAACTGTGTGCACATCCTAGCTTTAGGAGGCCCAATGGTCTGGATACATTTAGTTGTGTATATGACCCTCATATACTGAGTGGATTTTGTGTCATGGAGACCACGAGGTTGATTCTCACTTTTTGAATTTCTTTTGCTAGATTAAGTTAACAATTTGGTATTGAAATACCAATGCAACGTTCATGTGCACCATTTGAAATAGTGTTGAATTTATAAAACCAATGCCCATTAGAATGTGTCCTATTAGAATTTGGATGGCTATAAATAAATACCCTTAAAACAAATGCATAGCTACTGCTTTTTTTAACTACAACATATCTACTTTTTTACAGAAATATAAGAAATGGTCCTTTTTACAGTAAGATAAAACTAAGCTATACTCATTTGGAAATATAGAGAAAGGTGAAACTAAGCTATATCTATTGGGTGACATAAAACAAAATGAAACTATTAAAATACCCTTTCTTAACATGTTTTACTAGATCTCTGATCCCATATGGATGGACATCTATGTTTGTTGTTGGTTTCTAAGGAGTAGAAATGGAACTTCCTCAGTGTATTTCCAATAAAGGCCAAGGAATAAGATTTCCAAAAATGCACAAGTATATTGGGGATCCCGAGCTACATTTTCATTAAAGTTAACATGTCAGAAGAGGAGTAAAAACATGGGGACCAAGGTTTGATGCATAAGCTTGTGTGTCTTGCAAGTCAAGGCCCTCAATAAAGGGTATTGTATTGTCCTTAGAGAATTCAAATTCCACTATGAATATTACATGAGAACAAGGATAAATATAATCTTCCACGTGAAAGAGTTTCAAGATTTGTGAGATTCACTTATCAACTTCCATAAGCGAGGACCAAAAGGAAATGAAATAATAGACCAAACTACAAGTTTTGGATAATATTGCCTCATCCATGGCTTCCAGACTAATGTAGAAGGATCCATTTTAATACAAACTTACCATAAATATAAGTCCAACCAAATTTCACTTACCTTGATTAATGAATGGATTTGTGCAAAACAATCATTGGTTCAATGTTCTAGGTTCTTGCCTCTCCCATAGATTGGATTTCTTACAATTTAGGAGTTAGTTATGAGGGTATGTATTCCACCAAAATCACCTTTGGTGCTCCCTTTAAAACCCATTATTGGGTGGGAAAAGTCACGATAAGGGTGAAACCCTGGTTTATGGCTCAATACCCTGTCATTCTCACTAGTGAACTAACATATTATGATAATTTTTTTTTTTATTTATGCTTGGACTAAGAAAATTCTCTTCGATTATATTGTATACATGACATCTCAATATGAATTATTCTTGGATTCCCATGAACCACAAGATCGACATATTCTTCCTCCCTGCAAAATATAGGATCCCAACTATGGAACTTCAATCTATGAAATTTGATTTTATTAGATGAGTGATAACATCTTGGCTGAAAAGATAGTTTTAATGTTATTTGAAGCACAAATAAATTCTAAAGAATACAATGTCTACTTTAGGTGTTATAAGGAAATGTCCACTTTCATGCACTTCTATATACAAGTGTAAGACATATGAATGGGGGAATTTTATCATGTTATTTTTATCCCAATTCCATACATTTCTATTGAATTCATTTAATGTTCAGAATTTTGACTCATTCCATTTTCCTTACTTTCCACACTAACTGTAGTCTTTCTTAGTCTCCTCTTAAGTTTGGTGTTATGCAATAAATTTTCAAGTTGTCTTAGCTTTGTAGAGTGTGCAATTTTAAAGGGAGTTTGATTTATTTTCTTACACTCTACTATTAAAAAAATCAGTGCTAGTAAATGAAGAAGTGGGGCCTTATTCCATGGAGCGTAATAAGGTTCCTTTATGCTCTCAAATAAGTGTCTCTAAACTTCCTGATTATCTTATTAAGATTTGATATGCCTAAAAATTCATGCTTGTAAACTGTAATATTTAATCTCTATATGACAAGTTCTGAAATAGCGCTATTTACATTAATAGTACATGAAATACAAAAATGCCACATGCATACATTTAAGTGTAGGGAATTCATGATTAGTAATGCATTTTTCCAAAGAAATGTTAATAGATTGATATATTTAGCCTCTTATATAGGATATTTAAAATTGTTGTTTCATTATAGTGTATGTAAATTTTCAACAATGTAATAAACTATTGATAAATAATTTAAGTTTAGAGATGAACTGAAACCTTTTAAAAAATTGGAATAAAAGCTTGCATACTCCTTGTCTTCATCCAATCCTTTCTAGTCGTTTGACCAATACTATAACATGCACTTTTTCCACATACATTGGAACTCCTTACGCTCCCTTTGGAGTCCTTTAGGATTTCAATTATGGCGCACATTCTATCCACCTTCTCTACTCGTGTCATATTTTCCATGCCACTTGAATCATCAAAAAAAGTTGATGGAGATGACCTTTAATTTTCTGCATTTCATTTATCCAATTATCAAAATATGTGTTTGACCTTGTGAATCTAATTTAGAGAATATTGGAAGCATGACGAAAGTGCTCCATTGAAATACAAGAAGGGTGTTCAAGTGGATTTAACACCATAAGGAATTTTATATGAAGAGGAAGCTCATTCTAGCAGTTAGTTTGATCATGAAAATTACTTGGAAATTATCTCTCTTGTGGCTACTATATTATTGCCTAGTTTGTTGCACCTAATTGTTAACATTATTTGTGGCATGTAAAATCTCATTAGGCAAAGTACATTCATAGTTGATTTTCTAATGCTTTCCAAAATAATCTTAGAGTATAGAAGTCTAGTCAAAATTATAAATTAGTTATCTCTAATAAGTTATAAGATCATATTCATGTTATGTTTTCACAATGCTTCCTTCACTTGCACCATAGTAGTGAGAATCCACCTCTATTAATAGGTGTCACACTACTTAAATTGTTCGGTGTCTGACCAACCTCATGTAAAAAAACATGATACTTAGTTGGCCTCCTTTTGGGAGTATGCATCCCATTTTTTAGGGATTTAAACCATGGTAGTGGCTTTGAAGATTCCCACTTTCACTAAACTAGCTTGTCTTTAGGTGTTAGTTACTATAACGTTATTCTAGTCCTTCCAACTATTGTTTATGAATGGTAGAAACTAACTTTCCGAAAAGCATATCTTCTTTGGTTCTAATTCTTAAATTTGATATATTTCTGAATGATGTACGTGACGTCAAATTCTAAGAGAAAGAGATGTCATTGTGTAGTCCTACCAAAGAGAGAAGGATTGAAAACATGTATAAAATATAATCCATTATAGACATGAATTTGATAGGATGCACAAGAATTACATGTCGAAGCTTCTGGGTAGCCAAAAAGAAATGGAAATTTCATAGTTTCATGATATTTTATTTATCTTTTCAATAGATAAAAAATAATCTTCATGCATGGATCTTAGATATTAAGTGTTCCAAAAGTTCTAACCGTGAATTTCATTTAAGTTCAGGAGAGTTTTCTCCTTTAATTATAGGGTTGCATAGATTTTTCAATAAATAGGGGTTTGATTTGAAGGGTATACAAGTGTGACGAGTCTATGTTCTCATCTCAAATTTAGGTTTTTTGTTCTTTTCCACTTTGTATTTATGAATTTTCAAGTTCAATTTAAAGTTCCCTTTTGCAGTTTCCAATGAGTATAAAAAAATTATATAAGGCTCAAAAGGGGTTCTTGAACCAATTTGACTTGTTACACTACATTTTAGGAAAAATTAACATCTTTCATGAAGGTACCCTATCATTATTGGGATCTACACAACCATATTTGATCCAAAATTTGTTAATCCTCCCAACTATTTATTATTTTTACTTTATGAAATGTTTTTCAATTTAAACTCTTCCAGAAGAATCAGATGGCTATAAATTTGATGGGATTCCTCTCTTTCTACCTTTCATATCACCTATTTATCCCTAGAAATATTATCACAATTTGAAATATTTCTTGGAACAAATGTTGTTTCCCTAGAACTGTAGAAATAGGTCACTAAAATGTAGGCTTTGATTATGAAATTATATGTAATAATGGAAAGGATAAGTTGGTGGTTGATGCTTTATTGAAGAATTTTATAGAAGACAAATCCCTAGTGAATTAGGTTCATCAATAATGATTAGTAGATGTGTTCTCTTAGCTTAGGATGACCCAAGTTTGATCTTTTACTGCGCATTAATAAAACCCTCAATCACTAGCCCTCTCAGCAATGACCTTCAAGCAAATCGCAGTCTCACTCGAAGTGACTATGGGAGGATGCAAAACCAGGTCTCTATAGCCTTAATGGATAATGCATTGTGGTATTTTTGTGTTTCTTTCATAATTTAGTTCGCAGTCATACATTACTTTGCCACATTACATTCATCACTTAAGATACCACAAATGTTCATAAATCATCAGTGTAGTGAAATAAAGTGTATCTCTAATAAAATACCATGCAACAATAGGTAATAAGAAAATAAACACATGAAGAGACAAATTTTACCATGGTTCATCCCAATGTGGGACTACATCCATTAAAATTGTTTCTTATAATAGAGAATTTGTACATAAAATAATTCTTAGACTATGCACTTATATGTAGGTAGTATATGCACTCAAATGCAGACTCAGGTCTTTGTACACTCAGCTGCAGAGCCTAGCCTTATTGCCCAAACCACAATTCACAAATATACAATCATTCAATACATCATGTGATTCTCCAAGGCTACTACTCTCTTCTTTATTATTTATCCCTATATATACTATTACATGGAGGGATATATCATCGCAATACCATGGTCCATATACTATGGTCATACTTGAACTGCACTATGACAATTCTATCCTTATACCCATTAACTACAAGGCCAAGCTTCATGACCTTTTCTTCTATTGGCTCTTTTTCATAGACATCAAGGTCCAAAAATCCTCTACATGGTTCTTTCACTGCCTCCTTGAGATTCTTGTATTCCTTTTCTATTTCATCCTTTTCTTGCATCATATGATTGAGCTTTTGCCACAGTGTAGCTTGCTCTTTCTCTACCTGTATGTTTAACTGTGATGTATGTTGTTCGAAAAATTCAATTTTTCAATTATATCCATGTGCATCTTGTGTAGACATGGCAATGACACTATTGTTATATTCATGTTAACACACTTCCATTCCTTTGCCTACTATTATAGTTCGACATAGTAAAATCATCAGGCTCCTGTAGGTATCTGTGATAGCATCGCTATAAGAATAAGCTCTACCTATCCTTCCACTCAATTCCTTTCCTCTATTTGCCTGAGTTTTCTATCTGTTAGTACCAAATTTTCAATTATGTGATCGTTTCCTGCACACCTATAAGAAGTGTGCCGTGGCAATATTCTAATTTCTTCCAAGAGACTGCTATTGCCTCCTAAATCCTCTCTCTAATCTGGTCGAGGTCCCCATCAGAAAGGACCATAGGTTTGATGTCTCTTGTTTTATCCTCTTTCTGCTTCTTTTTTATATTCATACAAGCATCGCCCTGGGTCTTCCTCTTCTCTATGGAAATTTTTTTTGTTTCTCCCTTTTCTATCTCCTTGGTACGCTCATCTCCCTTAGGAGGGTCCTACTGACCTTCATCATGCTGCTTTTCTTCCTTTGAATCATGTGCATCTTGCTCCTTATCTTTCCCATTGGCTTTCCCAGGCTCTGAAGTATCCACCTCTTCCTCTTCTATATCACTATCTCCGACGAGCCATTTTTGCGGGCCATTTCTTTCTCTATGATGCAAGCTCTTCTTTTGTCACCATATATGACAAGGCATGTCATTTCTTCTTTGAATCCCTCTGTGCTTATATGTATACCTTGTAGAAATCGTCTTTGAACCTTGCCACAAAGCTAAAGTTCTAGTATAAGCTCAGTGAGAGTCTAGATGCTAGTTCACGAGCATGTGTAAGTCCATGTGATAGTGTACAAAAAATATGTGGTTTTCTTGTGCATGTGATATCTTGGTGGCAAACCAGAATGAAGGATACCTCGTGGCCTCAATAGTATATGTAAGTACCTGAGGGAATTGCGAATCATCTATCTCCCTCCACACCAACAAGACAATAATTAGAATTAAGCAAGCATAGTGGAAGGTTGTACCTTTCTCTTGGACCTCGTGGCAGTCATCTAGGAACTCCTTACATAGGTATTCAACCTAGTTATACTGAACCTCATTGCCATATTGCGTGACTTGTGACACCATTGACACAAGAACTTCATCTGTGTGACATTTCCTCATAATCTTCCCAACCAATATGTGCATCATGAAGCGAAATGATTGATCACTGATCAAATAAATGTCGTAACCTCGTTTTCCTTTAACCAACCCAAAGTTTTTCTTCATACTCTCTGCTACAGCGTAGGTCTAATCCTTTCTAACGAACTCCTACACAGTGTTCTACCCTTGGTATGGAAACCTTGTGATCATCGAGATCAACATAGGGTCCAAGAGATATTATACCCCATCCATAGATTCCCATCATGCACCAACACAAGAAATTTCCACACACATGTTGTACACTCTTCACTTTTGCCAAAGTGCAATACATTCAACATATTTAGCAATCGTGACTATGCCAACCCATTCAATCATCGTTGTGGCTCTATCCTTGTCACTTCATTATCTGGGAAGTGTACTTGCTTCAGGTAATGTTCTGGTGCAAATTGAGGATACTTATTTCTATCATTAGAATCATAATCTTCAAACTTGAGGTACAAAAATTTTCCTAAAACTTCTCCTTTCAAGGGTACTTCTTACAGAAACAAAGGTGCAAGCATGCCATAGTTCACATATTTTGATTCTTTTATAGGTTTAGTATTTGGCTAGCTTGGGGGGATTTATGGTGGTAGCAGTGATAAAAGTAATGTGTTGCCTTCCTCTGCCTATATATCCTCCACTTCTTCATCACTTTCTTTGAACAACTTGGGCTTTTAATGAGTTTTAGTGGGTTTCTTATCTTGATTTTTCTTGCTTCTCACTTCCTTTGTTGGTTTCTTTCTAGGGGATCTCCTCTATTTATGTGGTGATGGTGCTACAGTTGGTGCTACTTGGGGCGATGATATTGCAGGAATCACCACTGATTCTACATGCATACCAATGTCTTCCATGATTCTGGATAGTACTTTCTCTCGAAAATTCCTCACAATTTCCTCCCAAAAGCGCTCAGACGACATACACAGTGAGAACTTTGCAACCTCTTCGTAGTATCAACACTCGAGCTCTCAATTAACCAAAGTTCTTAATTGGGGCAAGAGGTCGCTATTTATAACAATTCTAAATTTGAACCCCATCATTAGATTTGATTTTCTCCAGATTGCAATCGTATTTTCTCATTAATTGCATATATATCCTTAGATTTTTCCAATTTATCCTCATATATGCATCTTTCTATGTATTTTCCCATTTTAATAGTAATATTTCTATTTTCCAACAAACTTCGATGCATTCCACACTATCATGCACATCCCATCTTACGTCATAGCTCCTACGATCTTCGACAAACTCCATACTGTAGCGAAGTACTTTCTACATTGAAGCTCTCTCTACAGTGTAGTTTATAGTCGAGTGCCCACTTTCAAATGCAGGTGGCACTAAGAATTTTCATGCTAGGCCTTTTCTATTTCTTTTTGTAGTTGTTGTTGGAATCTTTCTATAAATGTTTCTTCTTCCAAAGCAATCAACTGCGAAATTCTTTCCTCCATTATGTTAGATTCTTCCATATTTGTAAAAGATACAATCCTTAGGCTAGGAACAATGTATTCCATGGGCACCACAAATTCTTGCACATAAACCAACCTCAATGGTCTCTTACTTGTAAACTTCTTTCATGTAGTCCTATAAGCACATAATAGTGTTGGAATCTTAAGGTCCTAGTCATCGTTGTTTACACTACATACCTTGGACAGTGCATTCTCTAAGATCTTATTTAATGCTTCCACATTTCCATTGGCCTAACGGTGATAAGGATTACCCTTTTGATGATAAACTTGAAATTCCTCAGCGAATGCTTCAATAGTCTTGTTTAGGAAATGTGAACCTTGGTGACTCATCCAGATCTTTGGACATCCAAATATTTTCAGTATATATTCAAAAATTAACTTCTTTAAGCTCAAGTAGATATGATATTGTCTACAAGTATCCAACAGAAGTCTTAAACTTCTAATATGTTTACTTACCAACCCAAATACTATCCAGTCATCAAAGTATACCTATAGAAATTGGCGGATATACTCTTTGAAAGTTGTGATCACCACTCTTGAAAATATAGAAGGGGCATTCTTCAGTCCAAAAGGCATCACTATGTATTGATATGAACCCCATTTTGTAGCAAAGGTGTTCTTATTTCGATCTTTAGGTTCATTTCTTAGATGATGATATCGTGAAAATACATCTATAAATGAATAAAATTATTAACCTCCCACACTGTCTAATACTTCATCTGTCAAAGGGGTAAGGAAAATACCATGTAAGCATGCATCACTCAGCTTCCTGAAATCAACACATATCCTTATTTCCACTTCAATTTTCTTTTCTTGTACTACCATATGACATACCCACTTTGAATCTTCCATAGGTTCAATGACTCCTGCTTCTATCATCTTATCCAACTCAACTTTCACTTTCTCCTTATACTTTCGATTCAACCTATAAGGTCTTTTCTTGATTGGATTTGCATCAGGCTCAAGGGGTATGTTCATAATTCCTAAATCTCCCACTATACCCTTCATTTATGAAAACTCAGTGGGAAACAACTACTGATATTCATGAAGAAATTATGTAAACTTGTTGAATATCTCTTCATCCCAATAATCTCCTATAGTTACAAACTTTGGTTCCTCTAATGATCATATATTTACCTTCTTTGTCTTTACTGTCTTTATTATATCTGGTATCACTATTTAGGTCCATTGAATTCCTAGTGTCCTTTTCATTCTACTATGTCAATGTTACAAGGATCTTATATTCCTTATGCAATAAGGTTGTAGCATTTTAGCGCCTATTCTATCTGCATAACCCAATTAGGTTGTTGTTATTTCCTTGGAATTGTATTTTCAAATATCTTCATCTTAACTATCTAAATGGATGAATTTATATATGGAAAATCATCTTCAAAGATAAATGTCAATATAAACCCATTAATCATATCTTCCCAATTTGTAGTATCATGTCGAAGCTCTATTTCTAGGTACCAATTTTGAGTAATTGTCTCCAATGTATGAATAAACCCATGTGCCCATTCATGTTGTGAAATCTCATTCCATGATGTAGTACATAATTGGATATGTTCGCTGGGACTGGTTTCACCTTAATATTTCAATTCCATCTTAGTGTTTATCTGACCAAATCTTATCCACATCAACCTTTGACATTTCTTCCAACCCCTTATACTCTTCTTATGTGTACTCGACGATCTAACTAGAGTAGATTTTAAGGTTATATCCAAAGCTAACAATATTTGACTTTCTAGAACTTGTTCCTCATAATCATCAAAAAAAATTCACATCACCTAATCCATCATAAGAAGGTAGGTTTCATACCTCATATGTCATGAAATAAACTGATTTAGTAACTCTTGCGCAATGCCTTGTAGATAATTCACGTAACCTGTTCTGCCAATTTTCCAATTCTTCTTTTGAATCTAATGCACAATAACTATCATGTTCCCAAGTTAACTTTCCCTCTATAGTAGGGTTAAAAAAATCTTGTTGCTTTGCTATCAATTGATATATATTATATATATCAGATGCATAATACTCTTCTCTAACTATTTCTATATATATCGCTCCTTCCGATGGATCCAAGGGAACAATTACCATCATATTAGTCCTTTAGAATACCATTTACGTATTTTTCAAATTAATTATAGCCATTTTATCAAATTCCCAATCAAGTCCAAGTAATACAGGATAGGGGTTATTGTCATCCATAGTTTCTTTTGCTTCAAAGTCAGTAGTAGTGTGATCTCCTTCAACATCTATGGTCAGACCTGATATTCTTCCTAAGGAGAAAATATTCTGCTGATTTTCCATCCTTAAGTGAATACGTGACCATTGAAGCTTTGGCTTACCCATTACTCCAATGTCTTCTTTGTCACAACATTAGCCTCAGATTCCAAGTCTAAAACGACTTGATCCATCTCACATTCTCTTATTTGTGCACTCTGCCTCATTTCTATTCATGCTCTCTTTTGTTGATGCAAACTGTTAACTCCGCAGAGCTCACATCACGATATTTCTTTAGATTCACATGAATATATCAATTCTTGAAGTCCTTCTACAACCTATTTTTCTCTTAACAACTTCATACAAGTTTGCATAAAATACATTAAAATACCTTCTTGGCTAGCTGACTCCTAATTTTGTGTCAAAGCTAGTTCATGTGTTGAAAGTGATGCTACATCACAGTTACTGTTATGTTTCAGTTGTGCACTAGATTTCAAAGCTCCAACAACCATAAAGCTTTTCCTGGATTCCATAAAAAATTATTTTTCATTATGAATATCAAATAAATGATCGTTTTCAATAGTCTCTTTATCTGATGCAGTGTCAGACACTTTTTTCCCATTTACTTTGTCATCACCATTCATAACTCCAATTCAAAAAACAATATTGATTTAGGGATCATCATTTCTTCTTTCAGAACTGATCATTTGGATGTTTTGTGTCGACTGTTGGTTTCTCTTTTCTTGCAATTTTCCCATAAGTATCAGACAATCTCCAGTTACATAATCAAAGGATTTTCAATAGTTACATGTTGTAGTGGGATTATGATAGTCTTCCACAAAGTGTCCTAGCTGGCGACAGCTATAGAAAATAATGTGTCCTCATCCTCAATCATCTCCACTACCTTGACCCCTTGCTTGATAATCACCTCAACCACTTTGTTGTATGTTCTCCCCATGTCCATGTTCTTCCGCTTGCATCCTATAAGTATCATCACCACGCTCTATCATTAGCTCATAAGCTTGAAAATGGTTCTCATCATGCCCTACTAATTTACATAACTTGCCATATATATTCCTAGGAGTCTGCACATATTTTTTCAACAAATAACAATATCCTCGACGATGTTAACCTCTAGTTTTACATATCTCGCACCATATGTTGAATCTGGCATTCAAAGGATTTGGTGCTCCACTACCCATGTAGTTTCTAAAGAGGGGGGATTGTTATTTAGAATTGCCTCTTAATTTACACTTTGTACACCACACTTGTTCTTTAACACCCTTACTTTTCTTCAAATATTGTCATTGTAGAGTCAAATTTTCCTGCTGACTCTAAATCTGTTGCATATCGCCATTAATATCCCCTATAGGAAAAGCTTTTAATTTTTTCGCAAGTTCTAAGGCTTCAACTTGAGTTTCTATTTTTTGTTGCATCAAAGGAAATATTATATGTGAAAGCAACACAACTATGAACCATTCCTTATGTTGTTGTGAAGTGATATCAAAGCCCACCTGATCCAATAATACATTGAATCTCTAATCAAATTCCCAAACAAACTCAATAGACATTCGTTTGATTTATTTTAATTCTATGATGCACTATGACTCAGACTTTGACTTCTTAAATTATTTTACTGGTGTTATTTTGATGTCTACGAAACATCTGATCTGATTACCCGAATATTTCATGTACGATGTCAATGACCTATCTCAAACTGTCATGAAAAGCTATGATTTCTTTATATTTAATCATGGACCTATTTTTTCGTCCATACTGCTTCAAATAAAAACCATAACTTCTCTAGATCCTCTCATCCAGTTCATTTAAAAACATGTAATTTAATATCATCAGCCATATTTCTTCTCAGAGATGGAGAGGGAGGGGGATTCGTAAGGGGAGGGGGATTGAAGGTAGGGCAATGGGGTGGTAGGGGGGTAGGGGGATAGGGAAAACCAAAAGAACCCTAATTATTACTCGATTTTGGCTTAGGGTGAATACTATAAAGTTACTTCAGGGTTCTTAGGGAGGTTTTCTTCACTTTGAGACTCATGCAACAAAGGGCTATAGTTAGTTTCTATGAAATTCTTCAAATCTTGGCCACAATATCTCTTTCTAGTGTCTATTCTATATAATATTTCACTTCACATTGTTATAGTCTCTTCTTCGGATATTTTCCTAAACATAAGTAATCTAATAATATGACAGCCTTCGTAAAACTCCCTTTTCAGACAAAAGCCTCTTAATCCAGAGTTTCAGAGATCTCAAGTACTTACCTCATGATCCTTTGAAAAATTGTAGTTTTGCTTCGTTGTAGGAGACAATCTACTCTACCGTGAACTCAGTAATGAATCCTCCCAAGATGTTATCAATCCAGAAATCAACAACCTTTGAGATCCTATTGTCGATGTTCTTAAGTCATTGTATCAATTGAGTTGACTGCTAAGGTTTATCTACTTTAAAATCGTACTTTCTCTCGGTCAACACTAATATCCAATCATACAACTCAACATGAAATGAACCGAAGAATATTTCATATTGATATTCAAAAATATACTACTATAACCACCTTTAAGATGACAAATGAGGACATATGTTCTCTTCATCTACAAATTCTCATTCCTTTTGTTCTACCCAATATTGGATTTCTTTCTTTGACGGATGCCACATAAACAAATCCCTCAAATAGGTCTTAGTCTGACAAAGAAACCATTTGTTGGCTTAGGTTATTCTGACCCAACTTCGATATTTTACTGTGAACCAACAAAAACCTCAATCAGTGGCCCTTTTAGGAATGACCTACAGGAAGATCATAGTCTCACCCGAAGTGACTTTGGGAGAATGCAAAATGAGCTTTCTGCAACCTTGAAGAATGATACAATCTGGTTTTTTTATGTTTTCTTTCATTAGTTACTTTGGAGTCATACATTACTTCACACTACATTCATCACTTAAAACATACCATAAACATTCATAAACCTTCACTGTACTGAAATAAAGTGCAACTGTAATAAAATACTATGGTACAATATGTAATAAGTAAAAAAACACATGAAGACATAGATTTTACTATGGCTCATCCCGATGTGGTACTACATTCATAATAACTATTGCTTATAATATAGAATTTGTACGAGAAACAATTCTACACGCTCAAGTATAGGTAGTACACGCACTTAGTTGCGGACTTAGGCCTCTACGCACTCAGCTGCAGAGCCTCTCCCTCTTGCCCAAACCACAATTCACAAAGAGACAACAATTCAATACATTATGTGATTCTTGAAGATTGTTACTCTCTTCTTTATTATTTACCACTATATATATTATTACATCGAGGGATATATTATCACAATAGCATGGTCCATATACTATGGAGTCCCCTAATATAAGATACCATGATAAAAAACCATTCATCATTTACAAAATAGTATTCTTTTACAAGAAGGGAGGGGCTTTGACCCACTCTGAAATCCATACACTGCACGGTCCACATTGGAACCCCACTACTCCACTATGCACTCTTCTTCACACTGTGCTCCATCCTTTACTTCGCACTCCACTCCCCAAAATTTAGTGTCTTCATCAAAATTTAGGCAAAGTTAGGATGCACTGAATAAGATGACAATATAGTGCACATGATGCACTGGTGGTAAGATGACCCACATGCACATCTGGGCTATAGTTGACAAAATTATGGACACAACTATCAAGGGTGTATTTTTGTTTCAAATTCAATATTTAAATCTAGAGTGTTATTTTAGTACCAATCCTCTACCATAACAGGTCACTCTGAATTTCGAAAAACATATGAAAGGATAAGTGTTCATTCTTTTAATAAGGCACAAAGATCAACATCCACATTTTTGTGGTTCAATATGACATATTCCAATGGTGCAAAGGGAAGACGATGGATCATATAGGAGCATTACAATGTTTACCCATTCTAGAATTTGTGTGGAATGAAAATTCTATGGACTTCGATATGGGGCTATTGAAAGTAAGAAACAAATTATCAAGGTAGTTTTTTATTTCATTTTTAAATATGATCACTTTTGTTCCTTAAAACACCCATTCAAGGCCTCCACTATAACACATACCTTCATGGACAATATTTTACAAATCAATGCCATGCCAAAATTAATTGCAGTTGATAGTGTCTCCAACTTAACTAGCAAATTATTGTAGGAATTATTTCAACTTCAAGGTATTGATTTGAATCTCAACATGGCGTAGCACTACAAAACATATGATCTTACGGAAGCATTCAACAAATGTTTGGAAGCTTATTTACAACAATTTTCCTTCTATGGATCTATCTAATGGGTTTGGTGCTTACCCTAAATAAATGGTGGTGCAATACCACCCATCATTGTTGTACTCAAATGGCCCCCTTTAAGGTAGTCTATCAACAACATTCCCCACAAATGATTTCATAATTATCATGCTTCTCTAAGATTTAGCAACTGGACAAAACCTTGATAACTCAAGTTAACATTCCTTGTACCCTCAAGGTTAATTTTTTGTTGGCCCAAAACAAAATGAAACAACAAGTTGACTAGCATGCCTTTGAATGACACTTTGAAGAAGGGGATAAGGTTTTCCTACATATCCAACTCCATAAGAATATGTAACTTAAGGAGAAGAGGTAATAGAAATTAACATTTAAGATTTATGCACTATACAATAATCGAATATATTGACTTGGTGGCTTACAAATTGGATTTTCCTAGCAATTTTGAGTTTCATCCAGTTTTCCATGTGTCTTCGTTGAAGAAAGTGATTGTGTCCAATTGTAGAATTGAATCTACCCTTCTCGAACTGGATGATAATGGTTCCATTTGATTTTAGCTCAAGGCATTTTTGACAAACAAAAGTATTGTCTTCGCTAATGCACTATCTTGGAAGTCTTTATCTAATGGAAGCAGACACAACCTAGATATGCTACATAGTAACCAATAGAGATTATCCACCATTTCTTTATGTTCTAGCTTTAAGGACAACATTGCTTGGTAAGGAGGAGGTCATGATGGGGTCCCACCCTCAATCCCATTGTTACGAGAATAGGTTGTTACTTAATATATCAGACCCACAATGTAGTAGAGTGTGAAATAAATAAAAGTTGATTGTGCTAAAGAATGTCCACTAGTAGTTGGTTGTGGTCTTATTAATGGAGGTCAATTTGGTGCTTAGGGTTCGGATCAGCTATAAATATATAGTAGTAGAAGGCTTTTATCAAGTGCCAAGAGAAGAATATTGTATTTTCATCTTTTCTTAGTTGGAGTTTTCACCCTTGAACAGTTAAGTGTGATTCCTATTTTGCATATTTGCCTACTATTTCTATTTCCATACTTTGGTTCTCTTTATTTTTTTTCGACTGTTATATTGTTGTGTATCTTTCTCTAAATATTTTGTTTCAACTAACAATGTAGACTCCATGCATAGATAACAAATTTTAGTTTTTATACAAATATGGACCAACATGTACTTGTAAAGATTCATTTTTCTTTTTATAAGTCATCTATATCCTGTTCCTATAATATTTTTGACTAAATGATAATGTGCATAAATGTCATGAACATTTCAAGCATTATTCTAATGCATTTTCTCCAAGGGTCAAATGTTGTTTAAACATATTTCTTGTAGATGAAATAACTAGGACTAATTTACTTATTCATGCATTATAACTTAGAAGAATCCTTCCAGAATGTTTTAGGGATGCCAATAAACAAATTTAGATCTTCCCTGCATGATACTCAAGTTGAAGGATATCCACATGGTGATGATACATTAACGTTTCATGGTGTGGAGAAAGTTAACATGTGGAAGAGTCTTTCTATGTGTGTTGTGAACACACCTTATATTTGCTAGTTTTAATTGTGATTTCTTGGGCAATTTCCTTCCTCTAGTAGAGATGATGTGCTTAACTAGTATTACATTGGTATGCATGCCTAAGCGTGAATGAGGTGACAACACTAGCTTGTCTTGTGTGTTGCACTGCAGCTATGTATGAATAAGTTAGAGGGGGCACATTCACGACTTCAACATGTGTGTGCTAGTCTTACCACATCTCTACTATTAGTTGTTGTTCGAGAATTAAGCTTTCTAGCTTTAGGATATTTTCTTTCCTTATTTTTGGATTTAGGATTTTTGGGATTTAGAATTGTTATGTTTTAATCTTAAGTTAGCTTTTATTCTAAAATTAGATAGAGAATATGAGCAACTTTTGGCTATTAATTAGATGGAGAACACGATCCTAGGTCATAGGCACATACTTTCATGCATGATTAGCCTCTCCTAGTGGGATCACTTCGCTAGGTAGTTAGCTCATGCAACAAGGTGCATAGTTTGAAGGTTTGTTTTTCTACTCTAAATTCTCATAGAGATGGGCTATTTTTGTAGGCTATGTGCCATCTTAGTCTATAAAAGGAAGGGTAAGTGTAACATGGTAATCAACCAGATTTCTCTTCTTCTTGTGATTATCAAATTGTTCAAATTTTTGTTTTGCGAGTGAATAGAAGTTGTATGTATTTTATTTTCATATTTCTAGTAGTATGTGCTTGTAGATTAGCATACTAGTAGCGAAGGTGTAGTGTTCTAGGGTGTAGATACCATCTGACCCTTCTTTTGGTATCTTAAGTGAGGACCATACATGTATACTTGGTATATAGTGCACATTGTTAAGGGATGAAACCACCCTTTGTCCCTAGAGTATGCCCTAAATTGCTTCTTCTTGGAAAAGAGTGTGCCTTCCTTGGACATAATGAAATAGGTAATTCTAGATGTCCATTAGTGCTACTACATAATGATGCAAATGCATGTTTGACATATCTAAGGATTCTACGAGGTTGGTATCCATGAGTATCAGAGATATTTTGTAGCCATTAATAAAAAATGTTAGCATGCTAAACTTTGTTTTTTTAGTTGGAGTTTCCATTTTAAGCCACCTAGTTTAAATTATGATTGAAAAATATGCTCACCTAATCTGAACCTAAATGGTACATATCGTATTGTCTCTTTTGGATCCATTTTCTTTTCCCATTAAAAAGGATAGAAATAATAGGAGCCAGTGTATATGATTATTAAGTAAATTCAAATATGTTATAAAATTATTACTTTACAATACTATATTTCCCTACTACATCTCCCCTATTTCATTTGCTTTAAAATTTAATTTTAAAAAATATCAAATCAAATTAAAATTAATTATTTATAAATATCAAAAATAAGATTAACCTACCATCTTTCCATCCCATCTCTTCCCAATTAAATTAGAGAGCACCTCTAACACAATTAAACTTTCATATCAAAAGAAACAATGGACAACTGAACTTTGATATCAAAAGAAACCATATATAAAGAAACAATGGACAACTGAACTTTGATATCAAAAGAAACGATATATAATTCCCCTTGCTAGGCGTTGTAGATACACTTTCAATCACGACAATTTGGATGAGTTTCCAAATTCATCGTGAAGACAATGTCCGTGGAAAATTATAGAACTATAGCATCACCTCACTTGGACTCTTCGAAGGGAAAAAAATCAAATTATAATACTCGAAAATTTCAAAATATCATCCTTATGTGCATGGAAAGTTACCGCATGACTAAGTTAATTAAGTTATGCAAGTGAAGCACTAGTTTTTTTGGGTTCAAACGCTCTTAAACATAGCATAAATACATGTGGGGAGGGAACCCTTCAAAGAAAGACTTGGGTAAAAAAATATAAAATATAGGGACGGCAAATGACTTAGAGTTGTCTTAGTTAAAGTGTACGTGTGAACTAAGAAAACTGAAATTATAAAAACCAAATACTATATATTAAATAAATAGATAATTTTCCGAGTGGAGTATTATAATTTGAATTATTCT
>APFE030608323.1:114734-127669 GCA_000404065.3 Pinus taeda | reverse complement strand
TTATTTTATCTCAAATATAAGTAATTAGCTGTTATGAAATGAACTAAAATTAAATATAAGTAATTAGCTGTTATGAAATGAACTAAAATTAAAGTGAAGGAAGTTAGGAAAATAAAACATTATTTATATAATAGGAAAAATATACCTAAAATTTGAGAGATTATTTCTTGTTATTTTATTCTTACTTATGAAATGAAAATACAAAGAAAGTATATTTACTATGGAGTTAACATGGATACTATAACTTGAATATCTTTTAGGAAATGTTCTACCTCCTTTTTTATTCTTCAATATCTTTCTTTTAGATGCTTGGTGCAACTATGGAACATTAAACAATAAGAATGGAACATATTCTTATATTAGCAGAGTAGTATTGACATGGCCTAATAATTGAGTAACATTAGGGTAATGGATTTTTCATGTATCAACCATCTATTAGGGTTACAATTGTGTACCCTCTAGAAGCTTCTTGTATGTCCATATATGACGAACTTCACTTATGTGAATATGTAGCCTATTATCACATCCATATAACACCATGCTGGTTCAATGGATAGCACAAGTTGCAATAGTGACCATTTTCCCATATAAGCTCCAATTAGGGTGGTTTTCACATCACTAGAAAGCTCCTAATGTGCAAAACAACATTACGAAGAGGTAAAAAATAATTCTAGTATATTTCTCACCCAAAAAACAACCATTTAATGTCTGAAATCATCCTAGGAGTATTTGTACATTAAATCACTAAAGCATGAAACACTTTTAAATTATATCGCAAAAGCCAATATCTCCAATTTATCCACCTCGAAAGTACCAAAATATATGAAAAATTATATCATTAGTGCATCCAATGCATGATTTTCTAACAAATATAAATGAATAGAAAAATGTGAGGGGCTATTTCAATAAAAGACATGGTGATAACTTTTTGCACTAATCCCACAAGATTGAAAACACTTAACATTAAAATAAAATCCAACACCTATATAGTTCATGTGGGCCTTATGGTTATGAACACGTTTTTCTTTCGAAAAGGTCACAATTTCGAAAATAGGGGTAGAGTTCATATTTGACTTATTTGTCATGAGGATTAGCCCTTGCCAAGTAACATGTTCCCATTAATTTCAAATGGTGGGCTATTGATACTAGCTTCACACAATTTTAATGGTAAAAAATGAATAAAATCCAACACCTATATTACTAAACTTAAAAATTTCAATAGTAACAATAACCATGTAGAAAATCAACTCAATAACAATTCCATATTATAATGAAATTCGATAACCAAAACTAGAAAACACACTAACAACATAGTAGTATACCATGAAATTTAATGAAATCCATAACCTCAAACTTTAAGAGGGCCTTAATTTCGAATAATTATTAGGTGGATGGTAGGGATTTGACCTTCATGGAATATTCTGGAGCATTTTTGTTAGAGATAAGAAATCAAAGGTTGAAATTTATGTCAAAACTAGCTATGTCATTTTTTCTCTTTTAATTAAATTGATTAATTGAAAAGCATACGAACGTCTGTCATTTGAGCAAAGCCAATATACAGGCTAAGAATATCATTAGTAAATTGAAGACAAATCTCCATAACTAAGAATACAGTTATATGTTTGGAAATTCTAGGTGTATTATGAGGTAAGTATTTTGATACTTACCAACATTTACCAATTAAGTTTATAATATTCCACTAGTTGTAGCTCACCCCCAACAAATGATAAGATATTAGATCTATATAATGACATCAGTTACAACTATTTTAAGACTCTCTTCTATTCTCAATAACAAAGGGTTCCAAAAGGGGAAAAAAACAACTTTTAAAATGGTGAAATTAACTCAAGTGTAAGGGAAAGCATTGATCTTCGACAACTAGCACATCCAAATAAATTAAATTATTGGTAGATGGTGATAGACATCAAAACACTTACCTCATGATACATCTCACATTGCCAAGATTAAGAAAAACTATAAAAAATAGCTAAATTATAAATTTATTTTAAATTATTATTATTTTTAAAAGGTATTAATATATGAGCGAAACATATCTACATTTAGAAAACAAGTAACTAGATTCTTGATGATGAAATTTTATAACCATTTTAAAATAAAGATTCTTAACCTATAAATAAGCATTGTTGTAATACCATGAATTAATAATACCGCCTATCCAAAAAAAACCATAATTCATGTTTATATATATATGTGTGTGTGTGTGTGTGTGTGTGTGTGTGTGTGTGTGTGTGTGTGTGTGTGTGTGTTTAATCAATTTTGTTAAAAGGGTAGAAAGGACATTACCACTCTTGCCATAAATTTATCTCAAGCTTAATCTATGACTACTTTTTAGAACATTATAGAATATTTAGTTGAGATTAAACCCATAGTCCACCTAAGAATTATTGATAATTAAATTAAAATGATAGAATCTCAATTCCAAAATAGAAATGGCAATTGATGTAATATTATAGACCAAAACTGAATAATGTACAAACTAGAGTGGCCATATAAATTGAATGGCTAGTAAACACATATAGAAATCAATCTATAATACACATCAAAACACTTAGAAAAAGTTAGTTGAAGTGGTATGGTTCACTATTTGTGTCCCAAGTAGAGTGGTTTCAAGTATTCAAAGACATGTTGACCATTGTGGAATTTATGGAATATTGGTTCTACTATGTGCAATAGTGCTAACAATACACTTCTATGGGTTTTTTCTAATTTCAATAGGACAAATGTTATGAAATTAATTTGAGAATGTGAATACCTTGTAATTCATATGTTGATATTTTCCTCATGGAAATGCCAAGGTTTTACATATTACATTCTATTTGAAGTCAAGTGGCCCTTTAATTATGAGATAGGTGTGTCTATTTTGGAATATGGTTTTCAAAACTTTATTTTAACTATCAATAATTATTAGGTGGGTGGTAAGGATTTGACCTCGATAAAATATCTTAGAATATTATAGAATATTCTTCATAGTGGTAGCAAATCAAAGGTTAAAGTTTGTCTCAAAGTAATATTGTTAATTTTTTTATTAAATTGACTAATTAAAAAACGTCATGTGAACATGATTTATGGGCACATGTTGTTACTAATTTGTGGTATTGTAAATATGGGCTAATTACATACCTTTTTGTAAATATCCATGGTTCAAAATCTAGTTAAATGTTTTTTAAAATGTATATAAGTTTCACTAATATATTATTTATTTTCATTTGATAATATAATAGTTTAGAAATAAATTTATATTTATTTTAAGCTTGTTAATCTTTATTAAAAGTGTTATGCCCTAAGTTTTTTATTGTTATCGGCATTTACGTGTCCCTAAATTATTCACCTCTACTCCCAATAGCCAAAGGTTTTTGGAGGGGAAAAGACATATTTTTTCTAAATGGTTATATCAACTAAAATATAAGCGAAAACACCAATAACATAGAACTAGTACAACCTTATAAATTAAATGGTTGGTAAATGTTAATAGACATAAAAAAAATACCTCATGATACATCTTACATCTTAAGCATGAAAATTGACCCTCACTTTACAATGAATATTTTTAACCTATAAATAACATTTGTTATGACACTATAGTCCAATACCACTATTTACTAATACCACATGCCAAAAAAGTCATAGCTCATCACATTTTTTTAATAAATCGATTGAATTTAAAAAGCAGAAATAATGTACCTACTTTTCACATGAATTTATGTCAACTTTAATATGTGACTACTACTCAAAATATTCTAGAATATTTCATAGATATTAAATCTCTACCATCCACATTTCACATTGATGAGATTAAAAAACTATAAAAAAATTACTAAATTACAACTTTATTATTAATTTTTTGTACAAGATCTTGCCAGGCTCGATGAAGCCATGACGAGGCTTTGGAAGTTTAACTCATCTACATCTCATGTGTATAAACTTCATTATTATAAAAAGAATTAATATGCAAGTTATATATATATATAACACGAAACAGGAATCTTAATTTTTTCAAAGCACAAGCACTTAATCTAAACACTTATCATAATACCATACACCCAAAAAATCATAACTCTCTTACTATTACACTAATTAATATATTGCTTTTTATTAATTAATTAACTAAAAATAATAAAAAAAATTGAATACTTTGAAAATAAATATTGATCTCTAATTTTATAAATTATTAAAATATTTTAAAATTATCTTTAAAAAAATCTTTTAATGCTGTCCCAAAATAAATAATTCGGCCTAGAGAGAGAAAAGCAGCGGACCCTTTCCAATACCAAGGAGAAAAGAGAAAAGCGGCGTACCCTTTCCGATAACAAGCAGAAAAGCGACCGACGCTCAACCTAATCTTCCCTTTGGTTTCTATTCGTACAGATCGAAATTAAACTCTCATGCCTCATTTGGTTTTGCTTTCCCATTAACGTTTTCATTCGTATTGAAGTGTTGTCAAGGTGATCAGATATTTTGAAGTATTACTTTCAACGAGACTGAAATCTAGAGGAAAATGGTTCCTGAAACATATATGGACATCATTTCCTGCGACTTTGCATACGATCCAGTGCGGTTACGGCTTGACCAAGGTCCCACACAGAGTCTGTACAATAGAAACACTTTAGAGACCATTTGGGAAACCAAACATCATGCACAGAACCCCTTTACTAAACAATGGTTCAACGCCAGAAGTGCCATTCCCCAAATAGAATTGAGGCAGGAAATGGAAGAGTACATTAGATTAAACTTCAAAATTTTTCCGAGTGTAAAAGTGCAGACATAGATGTAATTGAGGAGTATACAAAAGTTTTGGAAGAGGGAGAAATTGAAGCAGTATTTGGACATATTAGGGGAATCTTTGTCAGAAAACGTGACAACGAAAATGCAGTGTTGCGCACTGTGGAAGAAAATTAATCTACGGCGCATGTATTGTCAGTTTCATTCTAAGAACACAGAAACGTTAAGATCCTTACATGGCTTCAGATACTTGAACGAACTGATCATTAAATTAGTATGGATCCTTCTGGTGAGCAAATCACTAGAAAATGATGCCAAAGAAATTGTATGGGATGTCCGCAAGGAAATCGCCAAGCCGATTGATGTTATCGGCCTGAAACCTTCGGACATATATGACGTAGACGGAACAAAGGTTGTTCAACTGATTGGGGGGTATATCAAAACGATTGAGTCTGTTTATCTTTATCCCGAAAACTATATGAAAATCGAATCCCTTACGTTAAGAATATTTTGTAAACTTTTTGATGAGATGAATGCCCAAGATGAGGAAATCTTTGGAAGAGAATTATACGAAACTGTTGTAGGATTCATGGGCCCTTTTATTGTTACAAAGAAATTGTCTGGAACGAATGCGCGGGATATTAGCAGTGAAGACTTGAATCACGTAATTTCTATTCTGCGGAGATCCTGATAACAACAGCTTATCTACATAATCCAGTTCAATCACAAATCCTGGTTGATGCTATAATTATTTGCATCCCTAGAGAAATCGACAGATCGGAAGAGGTGCCAGGTCTCAGCGAGGAACAACTTCTGGAAGTCCGAGCAGAGGGGCAGCATAATTCTAAAGCGCTTGAATTGGGTTTTTCTCTTGTGAAGGACATACTGATGACAGGAGGTCCATCAACTGATAATATTCACTCTAGAGGTTTAGATATAGTAGATACGATCAATCGCATTTTTAATCATTTTTCTCGTGAAGGTGAAAATGAGGATGAACCATCGGTTTCTGTGATTAAGGGATGTAATATACTTGAGGGAGTTCACTGTAGAATTGCACAACTTGGATGGGATATCCGCACAACTATGTGGAGAAATTCTCCGTGAATTCTAAAATCTTAAAGCAGAATTTCACGTTTAACGTGTAGATTTGTTGGCGAATGACCGAGTGAATTCCGGGCACTCGTTTTTTTGAGTGTCGTACGAATTCCCAATATCTTCTTCCATATACAATCACATGTTTTATTATAATTATTGAACTGATTTTCGCATACGATTGCAATGTATTTCTGCTTTCAAGTAATGTTTGAAATGATATGTTTAAGCATATTTAGTCATTTTGATGGTTATTGGGTTCGATAAGTTGAACTTAATTGACAAACAATATAAGAAGCCCGGTTATGGACCAAGAAGAGATGTAATAAATAAATTATAAACTATGTATTATTGGTTGTGAAGTTGTTTAGTCTTTTTCGATGTTCTTTGAAGTTGTTCGGTGAGTTAAATTCAGAAATATAAGTTTTAAAGTCTTAATTAAAAAATGGTTGTAAGGTAGTTGAGGTTATCTCATTTAACTTAGAAATTATGTTTTGGAAAAATATAAAAAATTATACAGTTTCAGTGGGAGTAAGGGTTAAGAGCATGTGTTTCTTCCTAAGGGGTCATAGGTTCAAAACCAGAGGGGGTAGAGTATATATGCCTTTGTCGACTTAGCAGTGAAAATCGCTGAGTGGAGGTGGGTCCCTTGTCCCACAAACAAGGGGAGTCTCATACACTAATTTGGTGTTTGCCTTCGCTGTGACTTTAAAAATGGATATTATTATTATTATATTGATGTCTCGCTTGGTTGTGACCTTAAAAATGCATATTATTATTATTATTATTACAATTTTTACTCCCCAATGTTAAATTAATAGTGGTTAATTATCAAATCATAAGTCTATAGCCTTACTTTGGCAAGAACTAATAAATAGAGATGTGAATTAGATGAGTTACTTCCTAGCATGGCCTTGTATAAATTTTGGTTGGTAGTAACCACTAGTAAATCTAACAATTATAGTTTCACTCCTACATATGGGTTGAGGAGGACATAAATATTCGTGACAATCATTGACATCCTATTCCTATCCATTTTTATAGGAAAAAATTCTAAAATTATAATGGGAAATAACATATAGTATATATGTTATTTACTCAAGTATGAGCTATTTTCAAGGATTTGATTTTTTGGATCATTTTGTTTGTAGATATTAAGAATAAAAATCACTACACATATATATATAAACATCATGAATGTGTATCGCTAACATATCCATAATACGTGATGGGGCCAGCCCACGTCGTCCCGCCGTCAATGCGCTCCAGTTGATGGTGTACCAACAATTAATAATATTAATCAAAAGATTTTGGATATATGTCAATTGATTTCAATCTGCGTTGAATTGAAAGGGGTTATGGTGATTGTACGATGGTTATGTGTTTGGTGGACATCTGTCCCTCCTCAAAATTCTAAGAACCCGCCTTCGTATAGGGTTTCATCACCTTCGCGCTCATTTGGTTATTCATTGTTTCTCTCGGTCATTTGCTCTGTGAGCTCTCAGTGACCTCTTGCAGCTTCACTGTGGATTTGTTTGTTTTGGTTTGAGGCTTGTCCGCCTGGTTCTCTGAGCTGCGTGCTCTTGGTGGCCTTCACGGCTTCAGTGTGGTTTCCTTTGTCTGTTCGTGGTTTTGTTGTCTGGGTTCTTCGAGCTGTATGCTCTCGGCGGTCTTCATGGCTTCAATGTGGGTTTCGTTCTTGCAATCTTGCCTCACTGGTTCGAGATTTGACCTGGGAGTTTTCCGTTCACCTGGAAAATTGATGAAACCCTAGTAAGGTTTGTTTTATTCAGGTCTTCTGCTTGTATGTCGACCGTTACTGTGTGCTTGGTGTATGCTTGAGTGGGTCTCTGCCTCTGTGCATCCTTTTCTCGATTTGTTGCCTGTGTTTTCACGATTATCACAGTTGGTTGATGGTCATATGGTTCTTGGTCACGTTCTCCAGTGCTGGTTCGATTCCTCCACAAACTCGACAGAATTATGGTGGCGATTTCCGTCGATTCCTCCGGCAACTTATCGGGTAAGTTCCCTGTTCTATGCTGGATGCTTGTACTCTTTTTCTATCTATGTCTAACGTCTTCGGCTCCTCGTAAGCAGGAAGACAATTCGAAGGTATGGTTGCGGTCACAACTTGTCTGTTAGGTAAACTAATTCTCTGTATTTTATTTATTCCTTCAATTTCTAGTTCCCCTGTATTCCGTTTCACAGTGACTAATCTCGTCTTGTTGTTTCCCTTCGCAGGTAGAGTCACCGGAGGGTTTCGGCGCTTGGACACTCAGCTATCCCGAATGAAATCCGGGTAGTGTCGTTCTGTTTGTTTGTGGTTTGCTTCTCCTTAGTATTACGACTTATAGGGTTGATAATTTTGATGGCCTTGACCCGCTGTCTATATTTGGTTCTTCAGTCGTTAAGCTCCATCGTTGGGTTATGGTAATGAGTTGGGGCTTATGGGGTTTGGCTTCCGTTTGCAATTATTATGATTCCCATGACTAGAACTAGGTTCGTTCCTTTGCTTTGAACAGAATGTAAATGAACAATGATTTTGATGACTCTAATTATACTTCTATGAAATCAACTCTGGAATTGAATTGGGTTATGTTTGTAAGTTCGCATACTTGGTGTTTACAGTGGTTGTTTGCTCAACTGGACTTGCAATTTTTTACTTCGTATGGTGTAGTTACATAAATGATTTTTTTATGTCTGATTATTTTTGTTTGAGTCCCCTGTAGCTGGGTGCCGTTACTTCTCCTCCGAATTCAATTATCTCTCCTTTTGATTTAGAACTTGTAGCAATGCATTAACAATCTTCACACAGTAATTTAATACAAATTATTACACAGTAGTTTAGGACGTTGTAGGGATGTATGTGCACAGAAAAATTATATTTTTCCTCTCTGTATTTCTTCTTCAGTCCAACCTTCCTATTGTGCTTTGTCTCTCCTTTTAATAACACTATTTACAAACTGTCCTATCTGTTGTTAGCTTGTTCAATTGGTTACATCAGTTATTCCTCAGACGAAACTTTGCATGGTTGTCTAGTACATTTTCTTTTCATGCTTTTACAACAGTAAATTAACTGCCTGGAAACAGTAACCCTAACTAATTACTACTGCTCCTAATTACAATTTATTACATTAATCTTAGGAAACTTAATAAAAGAAAAGTAATAAATAAAAAAAAAAGTATGCTATCCACTTAGTGAACTAATTTCTCTGTCCTCTTCAGAAACCATATCACCCTCACTTTTGTCTTTTCCCTATCAGCCAGATGCTCCTGCATCAGGCTCCCGGGGTAAAAGAAAATCATGGCTCCGTTCCATGAGCTCCTCCACTGAATAGCCAGCTTTCTGTATCTGCGCCGCATCAAGCCACGAGCTGTCCTCCATCGGATGGTCTCTCCACTTGATGAGATATCGTAGATATTCCTTCCTACGTGTCTTCTTGGCTACCTGGCTACTGAAAATCCCTTCAACCTCATGGGATTGAGCCGAAGGCATATGCTTCATCCAAGAACTGTCTCCAACTTGGGTGTCCCGTTCTGGCCATACCACACTATCTTCCTCTGCTTGGGAAGTATATGGGAACAGATCTGCCACATTGAAAATAGGTGATATGCCTATATCAGGTGGCAACTGAATTTCGTAGGCGTTGGCTGAAAATTTACGCAAGATCTTGCAGGGACCAATTTTTTTAAATTTTACTTTATTATACGCGCCCTTAGGAAATCGTTCCTTGCGCAAGTGCACGAGGACCTCATCTCCAACATTAAATTGTAGTTCTCTTTGCCTTGAATCTGCTTGTTGCTTATATTTCTGTACGTTGTCCTGCAATTTTAATTTTACCTGTTCATGTAGTTTTCTCATTGCTTCGGCAAAATCTTCTCCTTCTGCGCTTCTCTGCTCCAATTTTCCCAAATCTCGTAGTTCATGTATTCCCCGAGGATCCATGCCATACAAGATTTGGAATGGGCTATGTCCGGTGCTACGATTGGGCGAATCGTTATAAGCGAATTCCACCTGAGTGAGAGCACGATCCCATAACCGTGAATTTTCCCCAGTCAAACTCCGTAATAAATTTCCCAAACTCCTGTTCACCACTTCCATTTGTCCATTAGTCCGTGGATGATACGCAGAGCTAAAATTCAATTGCGTGCCCAACTTTTTCCACAGGGTGTGCCAAAAGTGTCCTGTGAATTTTACATCCCTGACAGAAATGATAGATCTGGGTAGGCCATGTAATCTAACAACCTCCATGAAAAACAGGTGAGCTATGTACGTGGCATCACGAGTTTTCCGGCAAGGAATAAAATGAGCCATTTTTGAAAATCTATCTACCACCACCATCACTGAGTCATACCCCCACTGCGTTCTAGGCAGTCCTAAGACAAAGTCAATGCTAACTGAGTCCCATGGCCTGCTCGGAATAGGTAGTGGCGTGTAAAGTCCAGTATTTTGACTGTGTCCTTTTGCCAGTTGGTAGACTTTACACCTATTCACATATCGTTGTACATTGCTGCACATTCTGGGCCAGTAATAGAAGTGTCTGAGCTGCTCCAAAGTTTTGTCTATGCTAAAATGACTGGCTAGACCACCACTATGTTTCTCCCATACAATATTTTCCCTCATCAAACAGTCCAGGATACATAACTGTCCACCTCTGAACAACAGTCCTTCCTGCAAATTCTAGTCCAACCATGGACTTGTATTCCTCAACACCGTATTTTGGCGAGCTTCAAAGGCTTCTTTGAAGTCTGTGTCGGTCTGGTACAAATCCTTTAGATGTTCGAATCCCATCACCTGTATTCTACTTTCTTGTAAGAGAAAATCTCTTCAACTCAAGGCATCTGCCACTTTATTGGCTTGCCCACTAATGTGTTTTAACATGAAAGTGAAACTCTGCAAGTATTCTACCCATTTGGCATGCTTATGGTTTAATTTGTGATGCTGCATTATATATTGTAACGCTAAATTATCATAAAATAATACAAACTCGTTGCATAGCAAGTAGTGTCTCCAATGCTTTAAAGCTTGGACCACGGCATAAAATTCCTTGTCATATGAGGAGTATTTCTGCCTGCTTTCATTTAATTTCTCACTAAAGAATGCCATCGGTATATCTTCCTGACTAATCACAGTGCCAATAGTTGTCCCACTTGTGTCACATCGAACCTGAAAAAGTTTGTTAAAGTCGGGCAGCCTCAAGATTAGCCTCTCTGTAATCTTCCACTTCAAAAGCTGAAAGTTGTCCTCTGCTGCTCTGGTCCAACAAAAAGGCTGGCTGACCTTTTTGATGGTGTCTAGCATCGGTGCACAGATTTCACTGAAGTTCCTAATAAATTTTCGATAAAAACTTGCTAGTCCGTGAAAACTAAGTACCTCAAATAAGCTCTTTGGTGACGGCCAATTTATGATTGCCGCAATCTTTTCTGGGTCCATCTTCAATTCATTTTCCGCAATTACATACCCCAAATAGACCAGTTCCTTCTGCAGGAAAGTACATTTCTTTAAGTTTATCAGCAATTTGTTCTGCTGTAACTTCTCTAGCACCCTTCGAACATGTTGAAGGTGTTCTCCTTTTGTTCTACTAAAAATCAAAATATTGTCAAGATAAACTATCACAAAGTTGCCAATAAATTCTTTTAACATCTCATTCATCAATCTCATAAAAGTACTAGGAGTGTTGCTCAATCCAAATGGCACGACTAGCCATTCGTACAACCCTTCATTAGTCTTGAAAGCTGTCTTCCATTCATCTCCTTCTCTAATCCTGATTTGATGATATCCACTCTTCAGATCAATCTTCATGAAGTAAGCTGCCCTGCTAAGACAATCCATCATGTCATCCATTTTGGGTAGGGGAAATCTATACCGAATAGTGATTTTATTGATTGCTCGTGAATCCGTACACATCCGCCATTTTCCACCCTTCTTGGGTACGAGTACTATTGGTACCGCACAAGGGCTCAAACTTTCTCTGGCCAGTCCCTTATCCAACAACTCTTGCACTTGTTTACAAATCTCTTCATTATCTTTCGGGCTCATTCTATATTTTGCCTTGCTCGGTAGGCTTGCTCCAGGTATGAAATCAACATGATGGCTAATGCTCCTCTAGGGAGGAAACTTATCTGGTAAATCATCGACTACATTGCCGTTAAATTCTTCTAACAGCTCCTGAATCTCTGTAGGCAATTCTGACTTTGTTGTGTTCAGCAACATTGTTTTTGTCCTCCTTACAATCACATAATTCACCTTGTTTTCCTCAATCTGCTTAACAAACTGTTTTCCTCCAATTAACAATGCTTTTGTTCCACTTGATTCTGATGCATCCTCCTCTTTGATGGGTACAAGCGTATGTTTGACTCCATCTTTCACAAATTTGTAACAATTCGTCTTCCCATCGTGCGTCACCTTCCGATCATACTGCCACGGTATCCCTAGCAGTATATGGCATACGTCCATTGGCATAATATCGCAGACAACCTTGTCCTGGTATTTGCCAATGTGAAATTCAACCTCGCATTGTTCATAAACTAATAGTTGGTGGCCTTTCTGTAGCCACGACACCTTGTAAGGTGTGGGATGCTTAAGTCGCTTCAATCCTAGTTTTTCCACCATCTCGGTGGCAACTAAATTATCTGTACTTCTGCTGTCTATGATCAATTTACAACACTTCCCATGTGGTTTGCAAACTGTTCGGAATAGTGCCTGCCCTTGGGTCTGTTCAGCCATCTCCTTGGCTGGCTTCAACAACACTTTGTTTAAAACTAAATCCTCTCCTATTTCTGTGACATTTTCTACCTCCTGGGGCTCTGCTTCAACTTCCTCAGGCTGTGCAACAAATGCTCCCCTTTGGCCAGCGTGCTCGGCTTCTGGGCATTCGAAGGATCTGTGCCCCCACTTATGGCACCTGTAGCATTGAACATTAGTCCCCCTTCCGTGACCATTTCCTCTTCCCCGCTAATATGGCCGACCTCCTCTGGTGCTATCTCCCTTCTCTGTTATCCCTGAAGTTCTGGAGCTGCTACCTTCTTCGTTGTTAGTGGCAGTTCTCCCTCTGCTGTAGGACTGTCCTTGTCCTCTACCATTTCCTCATCCTCTCCTA
>APFE030608323.1:1009-113051 GCA_000404065.3 Pinus taeda | reverse complement strand
TCGGGTCTTCTGCTTGTATTTCGACCGTTAATCTGTGTTTGGTGTCTGCTTGAGTGGGTCTCTGCCTCTCTACGTCGTTTTCTCGATTTTTTGCCTGTGTTTTCACGATTATCACAGTTGGTTGATGGTCATATGGTTCTTGGTCACCTTCTCCAGCGCTGGTTCGATTCCTCCACAAACTCGCAGAATTATGGTGGCGATTTCCGTTGGTTCCTCCGCCAACTTATCTGGTAAATTCCTTGTTCTATGCTGGACGCTTGTACTCTTTTTCTATCTGTGTCTAACATTGTTGGCTCCTCGTGAGCCGGAAGACAATTCGAAGGTATGGTTGTGGTCATAGCTTGTCTGTCAGGTAAACTAATTCTTTGTATTTTATTTATTCCTTCAATTTCTAGTTCCCCTGTATTCCGTTTCATAGTGATTAATCTCGTCTTGTTGTTTCCCTTTGTAGGTAGAGTCACCCGAGGGTTTCGGCACTTGGACGCTCAGCTATCCCGAATGAAATCCGGGTAGTGTCGTTCTATTCGTTTGTGGTTTGCTTGTCCTTAGTATTACGACTTATAGGGCTGATATTTTTGCTGGCCTTCAGCCGCTGTTAGTCATTAAGCTCAGTCGTTGGGTTATGGTAATGAGTTGGGGCTTATGGGGTTTGGCTTCTGTTTGCAATTATTATGATTCCCATGACTGTGAACTAGGTTCGTTCCTTTGCTTTGAACATAATGTAAATGAACAATGATTTTGATGACTCTAATTGTATTTCTATGAACTCAGCTTTGGAATTGAATTGGGTTATGTTTGTAAGTTCGCATACCTGGTGTTTAGAGTGGTTGTTCGCTCAACCGGACTTGCAATTTCTGACTTTGTATGGTGTAGTTACATAAATGATTTTCTTATGTCTGATTATTTTTGTTTGAGTCGCCTGTAGCTGGGAGTCATTACTTCTCCAAATTCGATTATCTCTCCTTTTGATTTAGAACCTGTAGCAATGCATTAACAATCTTCACATAGTAATTTAATACAAATTATTACACAGTTGTTTAGGACGTTGTAGGGATGTATGTGCATAGAAAAATTATATTTTTCCTCTTTGTATTTCTTCTTCAGTCCAACCTTCCTATTGTGCTTTATCTCTCCTTTTAATAGCACTGTTTACAAACTGTCCTAATTACTGTTAGTTTGTTCAATTGGTTACATCAGTTATTCCTCATACATAACTTTGCATGGTTGTCTAGTACATTTTCTTTTCATGCTTTTACAACAGCAAATTAACTGCTTGGAAACAATAACTCTAACTAATTACTACTGCTCCTAATTACAATTTATTACATTAATCTTAGGCAACTTAATGAAAGAAAAGTATATAAAAAAAAACAAGTATGCTATCCACTTAGTGAACTAATTTCTCTGTCCTCTTTAGAAACCATATCACCCTCACTTTTGTCTTTGCCCTGTTAGCCAGATGCTCATGCATCAATACGTGAAGCAGTTATCCATATCATATTATATTATGCAAATGTTACATCAATACCTTCAAATTATGGTCCAATAAAAAATTTGTATAGTAGATTTTTTAATAATATTGAAAAATAAATATTTCTTTTCCAAATGGATTGCTACAAATTATGGTCCAATCAAAAATTTGTATAATAGATTTTTTAATAATATTGAAAACTAAATATTTGTTTTTCAAATGGATCACTACAGTCTTCTAAATAAACTTTAAGACTAGGATGTTAACATTCTCTCGTTTATTGTTTTTTAACTTGGGAATTTTTTGTTCCTCATGCCTCAATTAAAATGCGTGCATTTTTTTCTTCAAATGGATAAGCAAATCAAAATTTGTATTTATATATTTATTAAAACATAATTTACTTGTAAAATTAATTTTTACATGTCTTTTGTTATTGCAAGTATTTGAAAAAAAAGGAAATTATGTTGAATTGACAATAATTTAATTGTAAAAAAACATTTTCATATCTGTATTGTGCTAAGAGGCACATTCTATGACCCAATAAATATATCCCTGAATGTAAGTATGTCACATTCTCAAAAAATAATAACAATAATTTTCGCTAATTAATATGAATGAATCGAAAATTTACCTTTAAATCTTTTTTTACCACATTAAAATTCCAAATTAGCTAAAAATTTAAACACTTTTACTCTTTACTAAAGCCAATGCCATTTCTTAAATCAAAGTAACAATATCAATTCAACACGAAGAATCCAAAATCTTTCTCCAAAATCTTTAAAGACATAATTATTTCCACATAAAATTGTAATATTGATATTATAATTAATATATTTAATATTAATATATAATTATTATATTAGTATGTCAAATTTACAAACTTTGGATTAATGTGAATTAAATTTAATATAATATTAAATTTTTATTTATAATATATCTTTATATAAATGATATAGATGAACTCCTAGATATATATGGAGGGAAGAAAAAAGACATAGAGTAATAGCGGTGGAGAGATAGGGGGAGTGACAAGGGAGAGGAGAAGATACAATGAAGGAGAGGGAAGATGAGGAATGAAGAGAGAGAGAAATAGAGGAGTGAGAGAGGGAGGGAAGGGTAAGAGAGGAAGAGGGAGAGACACAAATATGGAGGGGGTAGAGAGGGGGGGGAGAGAGAGAGGGAGTTAGGAGAGAGGATGAGATGGGGGGGATAAAGAGATGGACTTGAAGGGGACAATTTATTCATCACAATAATCTCAATGGTGGCCATCTTGGGGCTTTATTCTGTCCGGATTTTCCCATTTCTAGTCTTCATCAACTGTGCATACTCCGAATTGTAATGGTGGTACTTCTACTACATGCTCGCCTTCAACCTCAAAAATTTGGAGGTTCAGGGGATCATCATCATCCTTTCTGTTATATGCTACATTGTAGCACTCCAAAATATTTTATGCATGTTATAGATGTTGATGTGTGGAACATATTGACCCACTCCTGATGATTGTTGGTTCACTAACGATGAATATCTTTCATCACAACACCTTCAAAGATCCATCCAAATCTAGCTATTTAGCTTCAAAATTGAATGTAGCCTTCAAAGTTTGCACCATTTCATCTGAATCCCATGTTCCTCTTCACATTTCCAATTCAACATACCAATTCGCTGGAATGACATCCAAGGTGTGTATAAATCGAAGTATTCATTCTTATGGTGCCACTTGTCTTTTATTCCATTCTATGTCACACCACTTCATGTGAGTCTTTGGACCTCCCTGCCTAAATATTTCTCTCCAAGGACACCCGAACTAGTCCCAAATTGACTTTTCGTCAGTTGTTTACACTCTATCCATCCCGTGAATTTCTCTTCGTGCACAACCCACCATCTATCTGGCGTGACATACAATGTAACATCTAATGTGGAATCATTTGATAGTTTGGTACATAATCATCATACCACTTGATCTAGGTTTGGATGTGATAAAGGACCCTTCCAAGACCTTTTACATTCATGATGTGTTAGATTTCATTTTTAAAAGAACATTAATGAATACATTTGCATGTTGTAAAGAAGAGGAACATGACATTCATGAACACATGAAACATAAGCCATTGATAACAGAGTTCATCGAGGAGGGACTATGTCTCTGGGCCCTAATGTCAAGATGGTGTAGGTCGCTGCATTAAGTGTTGTCAATAGTGATGATGTACATAAGAGGTGATATCACTATCATACAATGAAAATGCCCTCACGTAGTAGTGGCTCCAAAAGGTGTTCCGCTATAGGAACTCTCAGTCAAAAAGGACTCTTATTAGTATGACACTATCTCATGCATGATGAGCATCCTGCCAACATGGCATAAAAGGGATCTAATTGCAAACATACATGGCGACAACATGAGTATCCCATGAACATGATGAAAAAGGGATCTCAAATAAACAATGACGAATCATGACAACAAGTACATCACATAGATGATTCTACTTCACATCAAGCAAGAATTATGAAAACAGGTAAGAGACAAGATCCCACATCAAACATCAAACATGGATCTATGCAACATAATGCATAACAAAATAAGTACATGAACATGTTGCGTATACCTCACATCCAATGGCCACCTAAGGAAGAGGATGAAAATATGTTGAAGTTGTTTAGACCATTGATCTCACAACATCGAATCGCATGAAAATGGTTGTTCACACATGAATGTTGACACCTGCACTCGACTTAGAAATGTGGCTAAAGAATAGACTGAGCAAATGGAAAATCTGAATGCACCATTAGATTTGTGGGGTCGAATAATGCATAATTGATTATCAAATTTTTGAATTCTGAGAAAGTGGAAACATGGGGCTTAAGGAATCTTTTTTATTCCTCATAGATTCCTTAAATTCCCTCCTCTGGGTCCTCTACAAATAAACTACTCAAATCAAGAAATTGACTGCGCCATTGAGTTTGTGTCACTGAGAGATGTAAGATCGACATAATATTTGTCCAATTTGGACACTGCAAAAAATTCACCCTTGTGGAAATTTTGCTCAGCCCTCATTCCACTTGCATTAAAAATTAATTAAAAAATATTGCCTTGAATTCTATGCCCTCCCTTGGTTCCTCTATATTTCCTCGAACTACATGTGCTCGCCCCCTCTACCTAGGTGCACCGATGAACTAATTTTAAATAAAAGATGGCAGGCAAACTTCTCAAGAAGGTTGTCTGGTGCAATGGCAAGATTGGTAATTCGTTGAGGAGAGGTCGGGGGATCAAATCCCACCCCTCCCAACTCAGCCCATGCAATATATTTTTTGGTTAAACTTGGTGGTGGGTCACTATTCCGGGTGCCCTGCCCTCATTTATGTTGCCTTTATCATGGTGAGGTGGCGGGTGGGTCTGTGCCCCCAGGGATAGCTCACTGTTTGCGCTGTGTACAATAGTCTTTGTCAAGTATGGGGGGGGGGTCAGGGGTATTGGCTTGCCCCTCCATTAATAATATTATATGATAAGGATTGGATTGGGTTACTGGGGTTGGTGGGACGCCACCTTTTTTTATATTTTTTTTGTTAAAGAAAACAAACATGGGCAATTTTGAAAATTCAAATTTTCGCTGAAGGATTCATTTTAACTAGGTGACAATTTTGCCTAGAATCTTGCTAGAGATGGCCAAATTTTGTCCACTCAAAAAGTCAAAAATTGTGGCCTCCTAAGCCTGCCTAGTTAGCAAAAGTTAACCCAAATTTGACAGTCTCTATCTTCCTCATCTGGACTCGGATTGAAGAACTATTCACACCACCGCGATCACAACGATGAGATATTTAACATGAACCTAGTTCGATCATAATCCAAACACTTTGATTTTTGAGCTTTTCATAAGCTCTCTGTCTTGTGTGTGTCTCTGGAGTCACATGGATCAGGAGAGGTTTGGGTTGCAGTAGTTGAAAAAGACAAAAATGAACCATGAGGTTATAGGAGTTCCTTGGCATTGAGTTACAGGTCTAATAGAGGCAATCTATCCATAAAAATTTGTCCTCAATTAATGATACCTTGCAAAACCATAGAGTGGTGCTGTAGTCGAGCCAAAAAAAGAAAAAGAAAAAAGTTGAATGAACATGGTAGGACCAGTGTAAGTCGATTAGTTTTAACCTTAATCAATATCGTCTCTTTGATTTCACAATTGAAATCAATAGCATTGAAACTTTCCACATACAATGAGTCACATGGACTGATATGGACAAAGTTTTTGTGGCCTATGACTTGTAGAGACAAGTGTACAATAGTGGGCTAACAATAGATCCGTGTTCATATATCCACATGAATTTCATAGAGTAAAAAAATTATGATTTAAAGGTGATAAGAATTGAATGTTTGATATATCTATTAGAGTTTATGTAATGGTTAGGAATATAAGTGGTTTTATAGTTTGAATTGTCGAATTAATGAGAAACTTTTATTTATGTTGAAATGTTGGTTGTAGTTATAAGGTGTAAAAATTACAACTTCAAGAATTTAACAAAATACATCCCAACTTAAATTTTATTCAAAGTAAGATATTATTTTAAATAAAATAAAATGGAAAAAAAACTATAAGTAATTAACAAATAGCTTGTCCTTGAAATAGAGGTAATTAAAATTTTATTATTGATTGGCATTTATAGAAGTAATAAGAAATTATTTTGTGTAAAATTGAGGTACATTACATATGGTATTAGAGATGCAGGTTCAAAAACTAGGCGTAAGGGAAACCCATATTGGGAAAGGTAAAATTTATAAATTAATATGTTTAAAACAAGTAATGTGAGTTTGTTTTGTGAAATAAGGTAATAAAAAGCATGAAAAAAGTACAACATGGCAGAATCCTATACAAATCTCCTGGTGAGGTAGGAGAGGTTTCGGTTGCATGAGTTGAAAAAGACAAAAATAAACCATGAGGTTATAGGTGTCCATTGGCATTGAGATACAGGTATAATAGAGGCAATCTATCCATAAAAATTTGTCCTTGACTAATGATACCTTGCAAAACCATAGAGTGGTGCTCTAGTCGAGAGAAAAGAAAAAAAGGTTGAATGAACATGGTAGGACTAGCATAAGTCGATTAGTTTTAACAATTGAAATCTTTGATTTAACAATTGAAATCTCTAACATTGAAAGTTTCTGCATACAATGAGTCACATGGACTCACATGGAAAACGTTTGTGTGGCCGGTGGCTTATGGCGCGAAGTGTACAATAGTGGGCTAACAATCGATCCATGTTCATATATCCCACATGAATTCCGTAGAGTAACAAAATTATCATTTAAAGGTGGTAAGAGTTAAATGTTTGATATATTTATTAGAGTTTATGTAATGGCTAGGAATATAAGTGGTTTTTTTATAGCATGGGAAAAAAATATAAGTAATTAACAAATAGCTTTTCCTAGTAGGAGGACCAAATTTTAAATATGTCCTGAAGCATTATACTAGCTTTAAAAGCCTATTTGTACAAGAGTATGAGTAGATAATTAGAGTCGTTGAAGAAGTTACAATGAGATAGATTGAATAACAAATATATGTCATTAAAATTTTATTATTGATTGGCATTTATAGAAGTAAGAAGAAAAAATGTTGTGTAAAATTGAGTTACGTTACATATGGTATCAGAGATGCAGGTTCAAGAAATAGGCCTAAGGGAAACCGATAAATTTGAAAATGGAAATGATTATGATAGATCATCTCCAAAATAAATTAAAATCCATAAAGAAGAAAACAAATGAACTACATGGAGAGTTAAAAAAGATAATACCACCTACCTTTGATCGAAAGAAAGAATAAGATGTAGAAGTCTAATTATTTAATATTACAAAATATTTCCAAATATATTAATATGATAGTAATTTAAAATAGAGATTAATATTCTACTAGCTACAAGGGAAACAAGAATTATGGTGGGAAGAAGCAAAAATAGTGCACAACGTAGATGAAAAAATAGTCTCTTTGGAAGAATTTTAGAAATTTTTTAAAGAAAACTAATTAAGGCATATATATTATGATGATTTTGTCAAATAATTTGATGATTTAAGGTTGGGACAACTAAGTATGAATGAATTTGTGGAAAATTTTACGAACTTATTGAGATATGTTCCCTACATCAAGGAGAAAAAAGTGAATATACAATAATTTTTAAATTATCTTCAACTGTATTGTAAATAAAGAATTAAATGTGACAATCCTAAGACCATGGGAATTGAATGTGACAATCAAATAATATTTTAATAAAGATAAATATAATTTTACAGTTGGAGTAGAAAAGCTAAAATCCTTTATTATGAAGAACTTTGGGGGAGACCACAATCGAAAAGGGTCAACTGCAATAACCAACCATAACTTGCATAGTCTCAAACTAGTTATAAAAGAATTAATCTTGACAATATGGGAAAGACTAGTGGAAGAGTAAAAGAAAGTCTAAAATGTTGGGGTGGTGGAGAAATCCATCCGTTGAGAAATTTTCCACACAACACCAGATTTGTTAAAAATTTATAAGATGTACACGAGGCAACTATAGTAAATGACATCACTAGAAATATGCTAAAGATAAATTTTGCAGTAGAGGATATCAAAACGGAGCATCAGTCAGTCATGATCAAAATTGAAGGTAACAGACTAGACCACCTTATATATGTATTAATTAATAAAAGATCTAGTCTTAGTTGTGTCAGTGCACAAGTGGTGGAAAAATGTAAGATAAATGATAAAAATATTAAAATTTTATGGTTAGCTTAGTTAGCTATAAGCACAAACAAAAAAGTAACCACTTGGGTAAAATAGTGTCTTGTACAGCTAAATGGATACAAAAGTAAACTAAGTTCAAACATACTTCTTGAAGGTTCATACGACATGTTGATAGGTATTGACTCATTGGAGAAAACTAAATTCGTAATAAAATCTTCAGGAAAATATTCTAACGTGCATAAACAATGAAGGAAATGAATATCTATTTAAAGTCATGCCCAAGCCTATTTCCATAAAGAAAATTTCATCTTTAAGGTTGAAAAAAGTTCCCAAAAAGTTGTAAACTATTTGTTATCTAAATTGAATAAAATGGTTAGAAATTGAAAAAACGAAGTATAGATGAAGTGGTTGTAATCAGAGAATTTGAAGATGTGAGTCTGGAAGAAATTTTAGCATTACAACTGGGAAGAGACGTAGAATTTTCAATTCATTTGTTATCAAGAGCCACATCAGTATCAAAGACCCCTTATAGAATTAGAAATCCTAAACTATTAGAACCAAAAATGCAACTACATGAATTTCTAGACAAAGGGTATATCAAGCCATGAATTCCCCCCCATTCCCCCCCAAGGAGCCTTGCTGCTGCTTCTTAAAAAAATGATTTCACTTTTAGGATGTGCATTCATTATTGACAACATAACAAACTCACCATTAAGAACAAATATATGTTACCCTGCATGGATGATATATTTCATCAAATTAGAGGGGAAACCAATTTTTGAATGATTGACCTGATATCAAAATATCACCAGTTAAGAATAAAAAACAAATACATACATAAAACAACATTCTAAACAATGTACAGACACTATGAATTTATAGTACTACCTTTTTGTCTTACTAATGTACCTACTACTTTTATGTGTTTAATGAAGAATGTGTTTAGTAAGTACCTAGATAAGTTTTTATTGGTATTCATAGATGACATTTTGGCATATTTAGAAAATTAAGAGGAACATGAAGAACATTTAAGAATAATGTTGCAGACTATGAGAGAAGGCGCATTTCACGTAACATTTAGAAAATGTGATTTCTATAAAGACAAAATTTAGTACTCATGCAATGCCATCATTAAAGAAGGCATATATGTTGATCCTGAAATGGTTAATGCCATTTTAAATTGGTCAGTACCTAAGGATGTAGTAGATATTAAGTCCTTTGTGGGTATTACAGAGTATTATAGAAGGTTAATTGAAGTATTTTATAAACTAGACTATCCCATCACTTTCTTGCAAAAGAAAGGAGCGAAATTTAACTCGATAGCCAAATGTAAAGGTATTTTGATACATTAAAACATAAAATGAGAGTAGAGCCAATTTTGAATATTGTAGATCTAGAAAAAAAATTGGTGTGTATTGATTCATGCCTCCGGGGGCTGGGTGGTGCGTTAGCACAGGAAAACTATATGATTTTTTATGAATCAAGAAGATAAAAACCTCATGCACAAGGACTATCTTGTTTATACATGCTTTGAAGACGTGGTCACACTATTTGTTCAGACAAAAGCTTATACTTGTTACTAAACATATAAGCTTATATTATTTTTTTGGTTAAGCTGATTTGAATGCTAGACAAGCTAGGTGGATGACATTTTTAGGTGAATTTGAATTTGAAATTAAGTACATGAAAGGTAATTAAAAGAGAATAAAGTAGCAGACACCTAAGTAGGAGTGAAAATCACCTAACTGAAACTTTGTTAGTGGTCCGAAGAAAAAATTTGTAGAACAAATAAGGATTTCAAGACAAAAAGTTGAAGTATATATGAAATTACAACAAAAATTAGAGCATACAAAATTTCTTGGTTATGCAGAAAATCAAGAAAAAATTCTAACCTCTAGGAATAGAATTTATGTTCCCAATGAAGTTGCACTCAATCAACTTACTTTTTTTTTTTTTTTTTTTTGTGTAAAGACTAAACTATTGTATTAAAAAAGGATAAAAATATTTACAAGAGGTATACACCTCTGAGAGCTATTGATCAGCTCTCTGTCATGGCTTTTCACATTACATCTGGTATTTCTGCTTGCAAAAGCCAGAAAATACAAAAGACCAAAAAGGAATGTTTTGAACTGTAACTGGTCCAACCTGGACATACCAAACTCGACTGGGACAGACAAAAACATTTAGAGAAACCAGACCCCGAGATCTGTTACATTAGACCGAGTGCCCAAGGCAGCCAAACTTCAGAGACAGCATTCCATCAAGCCTAGACTTAACAAAAAGACAAAAAGGATGATGTTCGCCTGAGGGCAGGCTTACCCCAGAATCTTCTGTATTCATTTTCTCTGAGATTTCTTCGCCTCAGCTTCACGTTCCATCTCCCTCTTCTTCCGGTCTTCTGCTGCCCGAACCATGTCTCGCTCCCAAGTTACTTCCATGCCTTCTGGAACGTCCTCGATACTGTCGTAACCAGGAGGCAGCTTGAGGTACAGGGCATAATCAAAAGAGTCTTCCTCTTCCTCATCCTTCAAACCGCTCTGAGTGGGGGTGGTCTTGCTGCGATGGGAATCCATATGAGCCTCCAGAGTTCCCTCAGCAGAATCCATTGGTTCTTTCCGTTTGAGACTGCTGAGTTCTTTTAAGGCTTCCTCCTGCTCTGCAGAGTAGCCTAAAGTGCTATCCTCCTCAATTCTGCTCTGTAAATCTGGGTTGTAAGAGTTATCCTTTGACTTGGAGGAATTTTCTGAGGTGGTGGGCGTCTTCTCTCCCATTTCCTCGTCATCCTCCTCATCAAAGATAACGGTGATACTGGCTTTAACCACTGGCTTATTCTTCTGGCGGCGGTAGCGAAATGTTGCTATCTGCACTGTGTTGCTTAAATCATCTGAATGCGTCGAGTCACCTGAGGGAGGCGAAGCACAAGCTAAAGGTGAAATTCGCTTCGGACTTGGCTGTTCGTTGTGTCTGGTGCCACTCGTCTGGCCGGAATGTCCACCCCTGCGAGGCACCTTGTGTCCAGCGCGAGGAGCCATTATGAGCGTGATAACCTCAGTAATGCTCTGCGAACTTAGCTTACCCAATCTGCAACTACCTCTATTGCTGCAAATGCCGTAGGAGAGATTACCCAGAAGAGTCTGTAGCTGGATTATCACCTGCACTTTCGTATGGGCTGAGTTAACAATCCCCGTGAAGATTGGGCGAGGGATGTCTGCGAGTATGGGTATACTTCTTGCAAAACTCCCCGGCTTCACATTGCCCTGAACCACCAAACTATCAGAGCCAGTGCCGAACTGCATATCTGGGCAGAGGAATGTTTGCGCCATGTTAAAAGCTATGTCTGCTGAACCTTGAAAAGGCCCCTGTATTGAAGAGCCTTTAATGCACCTGGATGTACTGGAACCCGAAGCCAGCCCGATGCCTGTGGTTACCACTTGTCGAGAGCGTGATGGCATGTGGACGGAGCGTGGGAGGTTATGACACTTCAGTTCAAGCATTAACACCCGCATCCGGGTCTCAATCAACTTACTTTGAATCAACATCACCATAAGATTTTTTCAAGACACCTTGGATATTTGGAAATTATTTCAACATTGAGAATCTTTTTTTTATTAGCCAGGTGTGAAGGAATAAGTTCTTGAGTATTTGGCTAAATGTTGCGAGTGTTAGTGGGTGAAGGTAGAGCACCAACACCCAACCAGACTATAAGAATGCATTAGCCATTCCAGAATGGAAGTGAGACGTTATCTCTTTAGATTTTATCATGCGTCTTCCATGAACCAGAAGAAAGAATGACTCTATTATGTATGTTATGGAAAAATGAAGTAAAGTAGCACATTTCATCTATATTCACTCTATAGTTGGAACAAAATAAATTCCAGACATATTCATGAAATAACTATTTTGTTTATATGGAATACTAAAAGAAATAATATTAGATAGAGATGTTGAAGTCACTTCTAACTTTTGGACGACATTGTTTAGAGGAATGGGTATGCATCTCAATTTTAATACCACCTACCATCACAAAACTTATGGTCAAATAGAAAGGATGAACCAAATTTTAGAAGAAATTTTAATGATGTATGTTATGTATAGACCCACTAAGTCAGGGGATTTCTTACATTTAGCAGAATTTTCATACAATAAAAACTATTAGGGATCTATAAAAATGGGCCCATTTGAAGCTATATCTGGAAAGAAGTGCCACACTCCCTTAATTTGGAGTTAGCTAGAAGATAGGTTGATATTGAGCCTTGATGTTATTCATGAAATGTAACAAGTATTATAGGAAATAATGTAGAATCTAAAAATTGAAGGAGATAGATAGAAAATCTATGCATACCAAAAGAGAAGGCACAAGGAATTCAAAGTGGGAGAACACATGTATATCAAATTAAAACCGAAGAAGATCAATTTGAGAGTAAGAACATGTGCTAAATTGGCACCAAGGATTTAAGGTTCCTTTGAAATATTAGCTAGAGTGGGGCCTATTAACTAACACTCCCCTGCCATATAAAAGTTATGTTTTTCATGTCTCTTTATTGAAAAAGTATGTTCATTAAATTTCTCATCTGATAGATTGGAATGTGGTACATGTTTAACATGAATGTGATTTCCTAGTAGAACCACTACAAATATTAGATAGGAGAGAAACCATCCTCCAAATTCAAGTCATCCCCTAGGTTAAAGTGTAATGGAAGCACTTTAACCAAGACGAGTTGACCTTATAGATGGAAGAAAAATACGTTAGTAATTTCTAGTAGTGTTTTTTCAGCGGGGGAAGATGTAAAACCCCTGTACTTTTCCTTTTTAGACATTGGCTCTTTCTATACTTTAAAATACTATTGGATTCAACGTCTATGGAAGTCAAGATAAAAGCTATGTAGATTTGGATTTCTAATCCTATTTGATATCTTCCACTGGGTGCATTGATTTTAGTGTAGATGTTTATTTCTAATCTCAATTAGTTCTTGGATTACATGCATTCATTTTAGTCGAAACGTTTTCTTCTAATATTATTTTATTGCTTGCATTAGATGCATTAGATGCATTAGATGTTTTTAATATTGACATTGTAGATTATTACAAAAAATAGTTTCAAGATATATTTAGCAATACCTAGAAAGACATTATTAAAATTAATTAGTTGTCAAAAGTAGTGATACCTAGAATTAAAATGAAATAGATGTGCATAATCCATCCTCATACAAAGTGAAAATTAATCCTTGACAAGATCATCTCCCTTCTCCCTCATCAACTACTCACTAATAAACAATTACATATATTTAAAATTACTAATAGATAATGCATAGAATAATGTATTCATAATATTTACGAAAGGAAAGCATTGATCTTGCACAACTAACACATCCAAATAAATTAAATTGTTGGTATATGGTGAGAGACATCAAATAACTTACCTCATGATACATCTCACATGGCAAGATTAAGATAAAACTATAAAAATTAACTTAATTATAACTTTATTTTAATTATTTTTTATTTTTTAAAAATTATTAATATATGAGTGAAACATATATACATTAAGAAAACAAGTAACTAGATTCTTAATGATGAAAATTTATACCCATTTTAAAATCGAGATTCTTAACGTATAAATAAGTTTTGTTATAATACCATGAATTACTAATACCATCTACCCAAAAAAACCATAATCGATGTTCATATAATTTTTTTTTAAGTAATCAATTTCATCAAAAGGGTAGAAATGACATTACCACTCCTGTGATAAACTTATCTCATGATTAATCTATGGCTACTCCTTAGAACATTATAGAATATTAAGTTGAGATTAAACCAATAGTGTCCACCCAAGAATTATTGATAGTTAAATTAAAATTATAGAATCTCAATTCCAAAATAGAAATTCCAATTGATGTAATATTGTAGACAAAAAGTGAATTATATACAAACTAGTGTGGCCATATAAATTAAATGGCTAGTAAACACATATAGAGGTCAATCTATAATATAGATCAAAACACTTAAAGAAACTTAGTTGAAGTGGTATGGTTCACTATTTGTGACCCAAGTAGAGTCGTTCCAAGTCTTCATAGGAATGTTGGCCATTGTTACATTTATGAAATATTTGTTCTACTATGTGGAATAGTGGTAACAATACACTTCTCTATGTTTTTTATAATTTCAATAGGACAAATTTTATGAAAACTCATTTCAGAATGTGAATGCCTTGTAATTCAGATGCTCATTACTTCCTCATGGAAATGCCAAGAGTTTACATATTACATTCTATTTGAAATCAAGTGGCCCCTTAATTATGACATAGGTGTGTCTATTTTGGAATATGGCTTTCAAAATTTTAGTTTAATTATCAATAATTACTACCTGGGTGGTAAGGATTTGACCTCAATAGATTATTTTACAATATTCTTCAAAGTAGTAGCAAATCAAAGGTTAAAGTTTGTCTCTAAATAGTTATGTTAATTTTTTAATTAAATTGATTAATTAAAAAATGTCATATGAACATGATTTATGGGCATATAATGTCACTAATTCATGGTATTGTAAATCGGGTAGTTAGGCATCCTTTTGTAAATCCCCATGGTTCAAAATCTAGTTACATATTTTTTAAAATGTATATAAGTTTCACCCATAGATTCTTTATTTTCATATTTGATAATAATAATAGTTTAGAATCAAATTATAATTTATTTAAGCCTAATTTATATAAGTTACAGTGGTAGCTGTCGAAATAGTATATATATATATAATTTTTATAAAAAGATTAATCTTTATTAGAAGTATTATGCCGTTCGTTTTTTTATAACCAAGGGTTTTTGGACGGGAAAAAACATATATTTTTTTTAAATGGTAAAATCAACTAAACGGTAAGGGAAAGCACCAATAACATACAACTAGTACAACCATATAAATTAAATAGTTGGTAAATGTTAACAGAGATAGAAAAGTTACCTCATGATACATCTTACATCTTAAGCATGAAAATTGACCCTCACTTTACAATGAAGATTCTTAACCTATAAATAGGATTTGTTATGACACCATAGTCCAATACCACTATTTACAAATATAACATGCCAAAAAAGCCATAGCTCATGACAATTTTTTAATTAATCAATTGAATTTAAAAAGAAGGAACTACTTTTGATGAATTTATCTCAACTTTAATATGTGACTACTACTCAAAATATTTTAGAATATTTCATAGATATTAAATCTCTACCATCCACATTTCACATTGATGAGATTAAAAAACCATAGAAACTTACTAAATTACAACTTTATTATTAATTTTTTGTACAAGATCTTGCCAGGCTCGATCAAGCCATGACGGGGCTTCCGAAGCTTAACTCATCTACATCTCATGTGTATAACTTCAATATTATAAAAAAAAATAATATACAAGTTAACATTAATTTTATATATATATATATAACCATAAAACAAGAATCTTAATCTTTCAAACCTACTCCACTAATCATAACTTATCAATACCATATACCCAAAAAATCATAACTTTTTTACTATTACAATATATTTCTCTTATTAATTAGTTAAACAAAAAACTACTACTCTGAAAATAAATATTAATCTCTAAATTATATATATATTATTAAAATATTTTAAAATAATCTATAAAAGTAAATCTTTTAAATACCATCCCAGAAAAGCAGCGGATCCTTTCCGATAAGAAGGAGAAAAGCAACTGACCCTCGCCCTAATCTTTCCCACTTGGTTTCTATTCTTATAGATAGAAATTAAACTCTCATGTCTCGTTTGGTTTTGGCTTTCCCATTAACGTTTTCATTCGTATTGAAGTGCTGTCAACGTGATCAGATATTTTGAAGTATTACAATCAACGAGACTGAAATCTAGAGGAAAATGGTTCATGAAAGATATATGGACATCATTTCCTGCGACTTACCGCTTGACCAAGATCCCACACAGTCTGTAACAATAGAAGAACTTTAGAGACCATTTGGGAAACCAAACGTCATGCACAGAACCTCTTTACAAAACAATGGTTAAACGCCAAAAGTGCCATTCCCCAAATAGAATTGAGGCAGAGGGTAATTAAACTTCAGAATGTTCCGAGTTTAAGAATGCAGACATAGATGTAATTGAGGAGTATACAAAAATTTTGGAAGAGGGAGAAATGAACCAGTATTTGGACATATTAGGGGAAATGACCGAGTGAATTCCGGGCACTCGTTTTTCTGAGTGTCGTACGAATTCCCAATATCTTCTTCCATATATAATCAGAAGACCCGTCTATGGACCAACAAGACATGTAATAAATATATTATAAAAATGTATTATTGGTTGTGAAGTTGTTTAGTCTTTTTCGAGGTTCTTTTGAAGTTGTTTGGTGAGTTAAATTCAGAAATATAAGTTTCAGAGTTTTAATTGAAAATTTGTTGTAAGGTAGTTGAGGTTATCTATTTAACTTAAAAATTATGTTAAGGTAGTTGTGGTTAATTATCAAATCATAAGTTTATAGTTTTATTTTGGCAAGAATTAGATAAATTACTTCGTAGTTGGCCTTCTATAAATTTTGGTCGGTAGTAACCGCTAGTAAATCTAACATTTATAGTTTCACTCCTACATATGTATTGAGGAGAACATAAATATTCCTGACAAGCATTTACATCCTATTTCTATCCATTTCTATAGGAAAAAATTCTAAAATTATAATGGGAAAGAACATATAGTATATATCTTATTCACTCAACTATGATCTATTTTTAAGGATTTGATTTTTTGGATCATTTTTTTGTAAATATTAAGAATAAAAATCACTACACATATATGAACATCATGAATGTGTATTGCTAACATATCCATAATAGGTGAAGCAATTATCCATATCGTATTATATTATGCAAATGTTATAATAAGACATTCAAGTTATGGTCCAATCAAAAATTTGATTGCTACAGTCCTCTAAATAAACTTTAGGACTAGGAAGTTAACATTCTCCCATTTATTTTTTTTAACTTCAGAATTTTGTGTTCTTAATGCCTCAATTAAGATGGGTGCATTTTTATCTTCAAATGGATAACATTTTTGTTTCATGATGTTGTTATAGAAAATCAAAATTTGTATTTATATATTTATTAAAACCTAATTTACTTGTAAACTTGACTTTTGTAACCCTCCTTGAAAACTGTAAATATTTTTATTTTACTATAGTAAGAAGAATTGGACATTTATTGTTGTTATTTGATTGAATGAATAATATTGTTAATTTTGTTTAACATTAAATGATTTGGTTGTTATGGAAGAAGTTAGAAACACAGTTGCCAGTAATAAACCCTAAATACCCCCCTTAAGTGGAAGAGGGCTCCAAGGAAAAGGGAGTTACGGGAGGAAAAACAATGCTGAAATGTTAGATGGTAAGGGGAAAAAATCGCAAGTCTGGTGATGACCAGATAGCATGTGCATAGTGTGTAAACAAACATGTAGAAGATAGAGGTCTTGGAAGAAACCTTGGGGGGAGATTGGGTCCTGAAGGACGAATCTCATGGTCAGGTGGATGAAAGGCAACAGATAACGAAGGTGAATTTTACCATCGGAGTTCTTTATATTTTCGGAAAGTCCAGGTAAGTGGAAACCCTCCTGGAGATAATCTGTCGAGCAAAATTTAATTATGTGTTTAAATTTGTGCATGAAAAGTAGGATTGAAATGCTTACCTTCATAAAGATACCTGGACTTGTTATGTTAAGGATTAGACTTATTGCACTTTAGGAAAAGTATGAAATGTAGTTATTGTTGTACAAACTGGGCTTGATACCTGAACATGAAAGCATTAAGGGGTAGGAAATTTATGTTCTGTAATAATTTAAAATTGCATTCAGAAAAATTACCAGCTATTGAAGTATTAACTGAGTTGTGTCAACTATCAAATATTAAACAATTTAGCGGAGTTGGGTACTGTCTATGTTTCTGCTAGGTTAATAAATATTTAGACATTGGAACCTCAAATTATGCCAAGATGGCACAACCAAATTCTTTAGAATAATTCACTGCTAAGCCAGAAGGATTGTTGTATTATTGTAGCAAAAATAGATTCAAATTACATGGCTGAGCCGAAACAAAACAAAAACAAAACTATTATGTACGATAGTAGAATAAACTATGTATTATGTTTTATTATTTTATTATTGTAGCGGAAATAGAATGAAATTACATGGCTGAGCTAAAACAAAAGAAAAAGAAAACTAATGTATCACGATAGCAGAATAAATTATGTATTTTGTTCTTTAGAAGACAAAATATACTAACATAGGAAAAGGTTAGCACTGACAGAGAAGACTAGAGTTTCTGTAGGCTTCATCCATAACCCTAAGGCAACCTGGAAACCATAGAGAGGTACTGACAGAAAAATAACAAAGCAATATGTTGTTCAAGCGGCAGAGGAAGCCTGCAGAAGTAAACCCCACTATAACCACTTGGGTGTCGTGTTGCGAAAAGACAATAAACGAATAAATTAATGAACCTTATTGATATTCACAACAAATTATCTGTTCATAATTACATAGAAAACTACCAGAACAAGGAGTATCCATAGATTTTATTTGAAGGAAAAGCAAAGAGTAATAACATTCTCTGTATACAAGAAAAAAAAATCTTATTCACTCAACCAGACGAAAGAATTGGATGCACAAACTCCAAAATGGATAGTGATGAAATAAAACATTTTCCCATACAACAGGAAAGAACCTCATACAAGATTCCATCTAGTCCATGGCGTATTGGCATATAGAAGACTTGTATGCGCTTGGTCCAAAATTCAAGCTTAATAAGAACAGAGTAGCACATCCAGATGGATTTACAAGGCCTTAGCCCAACATAAGTTTAATAAGAATAAATAACATAACTGTAAGAGTTATAATATAGCATAGCTAGAAAGATGTACAGGACAACAACCACAAATTAGCCTAAACAGTACCACTGTAACAGTCTCAAATCTGAATATTAATAAACTCCAGCAAAGCTAACTAAAGAAAAAAAGACGAGGGTCTACAACGGAGTGACTCGAGACACAGGGCAAAAGCCCATGTCTAGCAAAAGCAAGAACAGGAGACAAAAGGGCTCTCTGCTCTAGGACAGCTAAGATGAGTGCCATGTAAGAGATTAAATTATAACTAGACAATAATCCATTTTTAACTTCAGAGTTGGTAACAAAGCCTCTAGCTAGTTTCGACATTCTGAGGAGGCCGAACTGTCGAAATATCTCGAGAAAACAAGCTATCACCAAGGCCACTAAGAGCTTACTAGAAAGCCTTCATTCGATGGACACCATTAGGGAAATATTGCACACTTCTTGCCGATAGTTGGTAACGCTCGGACCCGCTACTACCATCCCTGCAACGGAGTGCAAGGAAAATAATTACTGCAATGATTAGCTGAAAAGAAAAACTAACATTCCCTGTGAAGCAAATATCCAGAAAACACTTACATGAATAGAACCAGAGATTTACACATTCAACAGTGGGTAATCTTGCAACCCTGCATCTATGAACTTCCTCCCGAAATGAAGTTCCAACATTGCAAACTGAACTAACTAGCATAAGGAGCAAAAGAGCAGGAATAGGCGCCAAGGAGCAAAGGGATAGAATAAACCCTACCTCCAGCATTCGAGAATGAGGAAAGATCTGGAAAGAGCTTAGCCTTCAAATTAAAAACCCAAAAACTCTATCATAGATGGGAGGAGGAAACCGAGGCGTACAGCTGCAGTAGGATAGCCTACTCGTTCCACGCAACCATGACAAAGCGGCAGTAAATGTCTAGCCAAGTTTAAGGACCCAACGTAATGCTTAGTTGTTGTGAAGTTAAATACGGCCATAAAGGAATTAACACGGGATAATTGGAGTTGACAACAACTATAGCATGGTCAATTAAATATTGTTGACATAAGAAATGTTACCAGTGTTTATCAAAATTTTAATATATCACTTCTTTTCAAACCTTGTATTGAATGCTAAGGTGGAAATCATGTTCTGGGTTGTAATATTAAGTTTTTTTATTTATTACATATGTATATTTAATATGTGTAAGTAGGAGTATGACAAGTGGTAAGAGCTCGGGTTATCAAAACTGAGACATCTGGCAAATATTTTTAAGAAACAAATCGTGTTCCTTTTTGTTTCTAGCCTGCTGTAACAAATTTTTCATTGAGTCCAAGGAATCAGAACAATATAAGACTATGAGGAGGATAGACATTGTACCACACAGTTATGTGGCTGGTTTAGGACCTACAACATTTCCTGAAAATAAGCTTGAGATATGGGTAGAGTTGGGAGAGGAGGCTCGCAACACTAATCTTATAATACAAGAAACAGTTCAAGAACTAAAGAATGATATGGCTTGCCTATGGGAAGACAATGCGATATTAACCATGGAATAGGAAAAAATTATGAAAAGCTTGTCTGACAAGCAGAATTAGCACTAGCCGATCCCCAGCCTTGAATATGAATAAATGTGAGAAGAACAGGGTTACCACACGGAAACTGAAGGAACAATAGGAGGGGAGTAGAATTAGGAGGAGAAGTCAGATAATGCCTTTGAACATCCAACCTCAAAAAGGCAGCGAGTGGAATTACACAATGAGTTTCGGAAAATAAAGCTGCCACTTTTCGATGGTGAAATGGACGAGGCTGCCAAAGCCTAGCTTATTAACATGAATAAGTATTTCCAACTATATGAATATGATCATAATATAAAGGCTCGATTGGCTATTTTACAATTACAAGGGAAGACCAACTTATGGTGGGAAGAGGTCAAGATTGTACGAGGGTTAAGTGAACAAAACATTTTACGATGAGAAAGCAAAAAAAATCATGACCTGTGCCTTGGGCAACAAACAATGGATGAGTTTATCACCTGATTTACCTCTTTACTATGTTATGTACCCTACATACGAGAGGAAAAGGCCAAGGTTCAGTAATTTGTTAGTAGTTTACCCTTGGCAATGAGAAAAAGAATTGAGTTCGACAACCCAAAAATGATGGATGGGGTTATAGGAAAGGCTAGGATATGCTATTAGCAAAGTAAGAAGAAGGGAGAAATTCTGGGAAAAAGATGGGCTGATAAGAAAAATAGTAAGATTTTTGTGGGTAATAAGGGTAATCCTGGTGGTGTGAGAAAAGTATTTTCCAAAGGGAAAAAGAATAGAAATTGGCATAAGAATCAGCCTAGATTTAAGCCACCCTCTGAACCTAGATTTAGTGAGTAATCTAGTAAAATAGATAACGAAGTGACAACGAGGCCTCTAGTACAATGCTAGGGATGTGGAGGCACACACTATGTTAAAAATTGTCATTGAAAAGGCACCGAATAGGTTTCATAGATCCACGAAGCATCTACAGTAGGTGATGTGGCCCGAAGTATACTGAAATTCAATGCCGCTCTCGAAGACCATCAGACAGAATATCAACCAACTATGGTGGAGTTTGAAGGTAATATTCTTGATTATGTTGTGTTTGATTTAATTGATCCTAGAGCTACGTTAAGCTATGTTAGTCCTAAGGTTGTGGAACAATGTAAATTATAGATTGTCAGGTTTAAAATCCCTTCATCGGTACAACTGGCAACTGGGGCAAAGAGACTTGTGTTGGCCAAGGTCAATAACTGTCCTTTGAAAATAGCTAGTCAACCTTTGATGGCAGATCTCAACGTACTTCCACTAGGATCGTATGATGTGCTGATAGGCATGGATTGGTTGGAAAAATGTTGGTCCATTATAAACTGTAAAACAAAAACTATCTACTACAAGAATGAACCATGGGAGAAGCAGGAAATGCAAGGTATCCTGAGGCTAGTAGAGATTTGACCAATAACTACCTTTCAACTGGTAAAGTGTATCAGTAAAAAGTGTTAGATCTACGCTGTATAGGTTGGTTATACCAACTGAAAAGATAGGACTACCACTTTGGAAAATATTCGATTGGTTTAAGATTTTTTTAATGTGTTTCCTGAAGAGATACCAGGACTGCCACCCAAAAGGGATATAGATTTCACTATTGAGTTGGTGTCGGGGGCAGCCCCAGTGTCCCGCGCTCCTTACCGTATGAGCATACCAGAATGGAAAAAACTAAAAGTGCAATTGCAGGAGCTATTGCATAAAAATTACATTCCCCCAGTGTGTCGCCCTAGGGAGCCCTCGTGTTATTCGTCAAGAAGGATGGAACCCTTCATATGGGCATGGAATACCATCAATTGAATAAGTTGACCATAAAAAATAAGTACCCTTTACCTCGTATTGATCAACTTATTGATCAAGTAAAAGGGGCAACTGTATTTTCGAAAATTGATTTACAATTAGGATACCACTAGATCAGGATCAAGGAGGAAGATATAGCCAAAACTGCCTTTAGAACTTGTTATGGACATTACGAGTTTGCAGTATTACCCTTTGGGTTAACTAATGTCCCAACGACTTTTATGTGCTTAATGAGCAACATATTTCATCACTATTTAGACAATTTTGTGTAAGTTTTTATCAATGATATACTGATATATTTTCGGAATATGGAGGAACACAAGGAACGCGTGAGGCTAGTTTTGCAAACCCTCCGGCAACATGAGTTGTATGCCAAATAAAACAACTGTGATTGCTTCAAGGAACAAATTCAATACCTAGGACATATTATTACTAAATATGGAATCGCGGTGGATCCCAAGAAGATAAGGACCATAATGGAATGGCCAGTACCGAAGGACATGGCAGATATAAGATCCTTCATGGGATTAGCAAGTTACTATAAATGGTTTGTGGAAGAATTTTTGAGAGGGCCTACCCTATCACTTTCCTAAAGAAGAAGGGGAAAACCTTTAAATGGACAGCCGAATGCCAAAGAAGTTTTGAGCAACTTAATCATCTTCTCACCATGGCGCCAATATTAAGCATAACAGATCCAAGTAAGGATTATGTGGTGTGCATAGATGCGAGTAAGGAAGAGGTAGGAGGAGTATTAATGCAGAAAGGTAAGGTAATCACTTATGAATCTAGGAAACTAAAGGATTATGAGACACAATATTCCGATTACGATTTGGAGTTGGCAAGCTTTGTCATTCATGCTTTAAAAATGTGGCGTCACTATCTCATGGGTAAAACGTTTATGTTGTTGATGGAACATCACAACTTGACTAATTACTTCAGCCAACCTACCTTAAATGCTAGGCAGGCTCGGTGGGTAGATTTCTTGAGTGGATTTGACTTTGAAATTAAACATCTAAAAGGGAAATAGAACCAGGTAGCTGACGCTTCAAGTCGGAAGGTACACTGCCTCTACAAAATTTCTTGCAGTGAAGGGCATACCACTTTCACTGGGACAATTAAATAGGTAGCAGATCAGGATCTGAATTATCAATGATTAAGACAGCAAGCTCAAAACTCAAGTAGCCATGAATACCAGTAAGGATATGTGGTGCATGCTGTTGGTATGCCAAGTTATAAAAAGAGACTATATGTACCCAACCAAAGTAACATTAAAAGTTTGATTTTGGATGAATTTCATAAAAGTCCATATGCAGGACACTCGGGGTACCAAAAGTTGATTGCTGCACTCCGGAAGGAGTATTATTGACTTGCCATGAAAAGAGATGTAATAGAGTACTCATCACGTTTCCTAGAGTGTCAACAAGTTAAAGTGGAGCATCAACATCCCGTAGGGTTATTACATCCACTACCAATTCCGGAGTGGAAGTGGGAAATCATCTCTATGGATTTTATCATAGGTTTACGCAAATCCAAAAGAAACAACAATTCCATCATGGTGGTGGTAGACAAGTTAAGTAAATTAGCTCATTTTATACTGGTACAATCCACTTTCAGAGCGGTTCAGATTGCCAATATTTTTATGCAAAATATTTTTAGGTTGCATGGTTTACCTAAAACTATAATCTCTAAATGGGATGTAAAGTTTACATTAGCCTTCTAGAGAACTTTGTTTGAGGAGTTAGGGACTCAATTAAACTTCAGTACCGCCTATCACCCTCAAACATATGGGTAAATGGGATGGGTGAATTAGGGTGTAGAAGATATGTTAAGATCATAGGTAATGCAGCAACCATCTAAATGGGAAGACTATCTACATTTGGTCAAATTTCCATACAATAATGGTTATCATACCTCTTTGTAGATGAGCCCATTTGAAGTATTGTACGAACATAAATGCCACACACCCTCCAGTTGGGGAGGACCCGAAGACAAGCTAATGCCATGACTCGAAATGTTAAAGGATATGGAAAAAATGGTCAAGAAAGTATGAATCAACTTAAAGGCAGCCCAAGATAGGCAAAAGAGTTTTGCCGATCAGAAGAGATTTTAGAGAATACCAAGTAGGTGATCATGTGTATGTGAGGATTCAAGAAAAAAGGAGTATGTTACAATGGAGTGGGTCTACCAAGCTGGCACCCTAGTTTTGTGGACCATTTCAAATATTAGCAAGTGGGTACACCAACTCACCCTACCAAGCCATATTAGTGTCTACAATGTATCCCATGTGTCGGTTTTAAAAAAATACACTTATGATCCTAAGCACATAGTCAGCTGGCAAGACATACAGGTAAGAAAGTATCTTAGATAGGCCAAATAAATTTGTTGTTAAAAGAAAAAACTAATTTACATATTGTGTTTTTCAAGTCGAGCCGCTAACTATACTCTATTTGAGAGAAGTAATTATATAAAAATGAGCCATTTCCCAGGTTAAAGTGCAATGGCAGCACTTTGGGCCAGAGGAGGCCACCTGGGAGGATGAACACCTCATTAAGGAAGCCTATTTGTGGCTATTTGTGGCTGGAAAACATCGAGATGATGTTTGATTTCAGGGGGGAGATGTAATGCTCCTGGAAAACTATAAATATTTTTATTTTACTATAGTAAGAACAATTGGATAATTATTGTTTTTATTTTTTTTAATGAATAATATTGTTAATTTTGTTTAAAAATAGACAATTTGGTTGTTAGTAGATGTCGTAACTTCTTATGGAAGAATTTAGAAAAGTAGTTTCCAGTAATAAACCCTAACTACCTCCCCTAACTGGAAGAGGGCTCTAAAGAAAAGGGAGTGAGGGGAGGAAAAACTGTGTTGAAATGTCAGATGGTAAGGGATAAAAAATGCTAAGTTTGGTGATGACCAAATAGCATGTGCACATTGTGCAAACAAACTTGCAGAAGATAGAGGTCTTGTGAGCAAGCTTGCGAGGAGATTGGGTCCTTAAGGACAAATATCATGGTCGGGTGGATGAAAGGAAATAGATAACGAAGGTGAATTTTACCACTAGAGTTTTTTATATTTTTGGAAAGCCCAGGTAAGTGGAAACCCTCTTGGAGATAATCTGTCAAACAAAATTTAATTATGTGTTTGAATTTTTGCATGAAAAGTGGGATTGAAACACTTATCTTAAAAAAGATAGCTGAACTTTTTATGTTAAGGATTAGACTTATTGCACTTTAGGAAAAGTATGAAACATAGGATATTGTTGTACAAACTAGGCTTGATACCTGAACATGAAAGCATTAAGGGGTAGCACATTTTTGTTCTGTAATAATTTTAAATTGCATTTAGGAAAATTACCATCTATTGAAGTATTAACTGAGTTGTGTCAACTATCAAATATTAAACAAATTAGCGTAGTTGGGTATTGTCTATGTTTGTGCTAGGTTAATAAATATTTAGAAGTTGAAACCTCAAATTAGGCCAAGATGGAAAAATCAATTTCTTTAGAATAATTCACTGCTAAGCTAGAAGGACTGTTGTATTATTGTAGCAGATATAGAATGAAATTACATGGTTGAGCCGAAACAAAAGAAAAAGAAAACTATTGTTTACGATAGCAGAATAAACTATGTATTATGTTTTACTGTTGTATTATTGTAGCGGAAATAGAATGAAATTACATGGCTGAGCCGAAACAAAAGAAAAAGAAAACTAATGTATCATGATAGCAGAATAAACTATGTATTTTGTTCTTTACAAGACAAAATGTACTAAAATAGGGAAAGGTGAGCACTGACAGACAATACTAGAGTCTTTGTAGGCTCCTTCCATAACCCTAAGGCAAGATGGAAACCATAGAAAGGTAGTGATAGAAAAGGAACAAAGAAATATGTTGTTCAAGCAGTAGAGGAAGCCCATAAAAGTAAACCCCTCTATAACCATTTGGGTGCAAGGTTGCGAGAAGACAATAAATGAATAAATTAATGAGCCTTATTGATATTTACAACAAATTATCTGTTCATAATTACATAGAAAACCACTAGACCAAGGGGTACCCATATATTTTGTTTGCAGGAAAAGGAAAGAGTAATAACATTCTCTATAAACAAGGAAAAAAATTGTATTCACTCAACCATTCAAAAGAATTGAAAGCACAAACTCCAAAATGGATAGTGATGAAATAAAACATTTTCCCATACAACAAGAAAGAACCTCATACAAGATTCCATCTAGTCCACGACGTATTAGCACACAGAAATCTCATATGCCTTCAGTCCAAAATGCAAGCTTAATAATAATAGAGTAACACATCCAGATCGATTTACAAGGCCTCAGCCCAACATAAGTTTAATAAGAAAAAATAGCATAACCGTAAGAGTTATAATATAGCATGGCCAGAAAGATGTATAGGACAACAACCCCAAATAAGCCTAAACAATACCACTATAACAATCTGTGATCTGAATATTAATAAACTCCAGCAGAGCTAACTAAAGAAATGAAAAGGACAAGCGTCTATGCTGGAGTGACCCGAGACACATGGCAGAAGCCCATGCCTGGTAGAAGCAAGAACAGGAGACAAAAGGGCGCTCTTCTCTGGAACAACTAAGATGAGCGCCATGTAAGAGAATTAACTTATAACTAGATAATAATCCATTTTTAACTTTAGAGATGGTAACAAAGCCTATAGCTAGTTCCGAAATTTTGAGGGCCTGGAACTATCGAAATATCCCGAGCAAACGAGCTATCACCAAGGCCACTAAGAGCTTACCGGAAAGCCTTCGTTCATTGGAGACCATTAGGGAAATATTGCACACTTCTTGCCAATAGCTGGTAACCCTTGAACCCGTTAGTACCATCCCTACAACAGAGTGCAAGGAAAATAGTTACTGCAATGATTAGCTGAAAAGAAAAAATAACATTCATTATGAAGCAAATACCCAAAAAACACTTACATGAAGAGAACCAGTGATTTACACATTCAATGGTAGGTAATCTGTCAACCCTGCATCTATGAACTTCCTCCCAAAATGAAGTTCCAACACTGCAAACTGAGCTGTCTAATGCAAGGAGAAAAAGAGCAAGAATAGGCACCAAGGAGCAAAGGGACAGAATGAACCCTACCTTCAGTATTCGAGAACAAGGAAACATCTGGAAAGAGATTAGGCTTCAGATCAAAAACCCAAAACCTCCAATCGATGGGAGGAGAAACCCGTGGCATAGAGTTTTAGTAGGACAACCTACTCGTGCCATGTGGCCATGACAGAGCGAGAGTAAATGTCTAGCTAGGCGTAAGGATCCAACGTAAATTTAGCTGTTGCGAAGTTAAATGTGACCATAAAGGAATTAACATGGGATAATTGGAGCTGACAACGACTATAGCACGATCAATTAAATAATTGTTCACATAAGAAATGTTACCAATGTTTATCAAAATTTTAATATATCACTTCTTTTCAAACCTTGTATCGAATGCTAAGGTGGAAATCATGTTCTGGATTGTAATATTAAGTTTTTTTTATTTATTACATATGTATATGTAATATGTGTAAGTAGGAGAATGATAATTTTTCCTATCCATTTTTATATGAACAATTTCTAAAATTATAATGGGAAATAAAATATCGTATATATTTTATTTACTCAACTATGAGCTATTTTCAAGGATTTGATTGTTTGGATCATTTTTTTGTAAATATTAAGAATAAAAATCGCTACACATATATATAAACATCATGAATGTGTATTGCTAATATATCCACATCGTATTATGTTATGCAAATGTTACGATAAGACCTTTAAATTATGGTCCAATCAAAAATTTGTATAGTAGATTTTTTAATAGTATTGAAAAATAAATATTTGTTTTTCAAATGGATTGCTACAAATTATGGTCCAATCAAAAATTTGTATAGTAGATTTTTTAATAATATCAAAAAATAAATATTTGTTTTTCAAATCGATTGCTACAAATTATGGTCCAATCAAAAATTCAGAAGATTTTTTAATAATACTAAAAAATAAATAATTGTTTTTCAAATGGATTGCTACAATCCTCTAAATAAACTTTAGGACTAGGACATTAACATTCTACCATTTATTTTTTTATTTTTAACTTGGGAAATTTGTGTTCCTAATGCCTCAATTAAAATGGGTGCATTTTTATCTTCAAATTGGTAACATTTTGGTTTCATGATGTTGTTATGGAAAATCAAAATTTGTATTTATATATTTATTAAAACATAATTTACTTGTAAAATTATTTTTTACATGTCTTTTGTTATTGTAACTATTTAAAAAAAAAAGGAAATTATGTTGAATTGTCAATAAGTTAATTGTAAAAAAACATTTTCATATCATTATTGTGCCGAGAGGCACATTTATAGCCCGATATATCCCTTAATGTAAGTATGTCACATTCTTAAAAAATAATACCAATAATTTTTGCTAATGAATATGAATGAATCATAAATTTACCTTTAAAAAATATACCACATTAGAATTCCAAACTAGCTAAAAAATTAAACATTTTTACTCTTTACTAAAGCCAATGTAATTTCTTAAATCAAATTAGCAATACTAATTCAACACAAAGAATCCAAAATCTTGTTCCAAAATATTTTAATATTTCTTTTAAATAAACTTTTGTAAAATGAATCTTTAAGAGGAAAAATTATATCCTAGGGATATATTAAAATCTTTAAAGACAATTATTTCTACATCAAAGTGTAATATTTGAAAATATTAATTTGATATAGTTTTAGTATATATCTTGTTATCATGCCATGTAAAAAACATCATTAAATCTAATATTTGATATTATACAAATTAATATTATAGTTAATATTAATAAAATATTATAATATTAATATTGTCAAATTTAAAAACTTTGGATTAATGAGACATTAAATTTAATATAATATTAAATTTGTGATATTATAATATATCTTAATATACAATGGTATAGATTAACTCTAGATATATATGAAGGGAAAAAGAAAGACATAGAGTGATAGTGGTGGAGAGATAGGGGGAGTGACAAGGGAGAGGAGGAGATACAATGAAGGAGAGGGAAGACAAGGAATGAAGAGAGAGAGAAATAAAGGAGTGAGAGAGGGAGAGAAGGGTAAGAGAGAAAGAGGGAGAGACACAAAGATGGAGGGGGGAGAGAGGGGAGGGAGAGAGAAGGAGTTAGGAGAGAGGATGCGAGAGGGGGGATAAAGAGATGGGGTTGAAGGGGACAATTTAATCATCACAATAATCTCAATTATCGCCATATTGGGGCTTTATTCTGTCTCGATTTTCCCATTTCTACTCTTGATCAACTGCGCATACTGAACAAATTTTAATGGTGGTACTTCTACTACATGCTCGCCTTCAACTTAAAAATTTTGGATGTTCACGGGATCATCATCATCCTTTCCGTTCTATTCTACATTCTGGCACTCAAAAATATCTTATACCTATTATTGACGTTGATATGTGGAACATAGTGATCCACTCCTCATCATTGTCAGTTCATTAGCAATGAATATCTTTCATCACAACACCTTCAAAGATCATCCAAATCTGGCTATTTAGCTTCAAAATTGAATGTAGCCTTCAAAGTTTGCAGCATTTCATCTAAATCCCATATTCCTCTCCACACTTCCAATTTAACATACCAATTCATTGGAATGACATCCAAGGTTTGTATAAATCAAAGTGTTCATTCTTATGGTGTCGCTTGTCCTTTAGTCCGTGCTATGTCACACCACTTCATGTGAGTCTCAGGGACCTCCCTGCTTGAATATTTCTCTCTAAGGACCTCCGAACTAGTCCCAAATCGACTTTTCATCAATTGTTTACACTCTATCCATCTCGTGACTTTCGTTTTGTGCACAACCCACCATCTAGCTATTGTGGCATGAAACGTAACATATAATGTGGAGTCCTCTGATAGTCTGGTATGTAATCATCATATACTCGAACTAAAATATATACTTCTAACAACTGATTGAATCAAGGTTGACTATGAACCTTTATCCCTATCCAGCGTACCATCCTCATAACATGCCCGCATCTCCGGGTACTAACTTCATGCAAGTGATTCTTCCAATTCTTTAAGGCTTATTTTAAATTTGAGGTGCATGACCCAATGTTCTGCCAGATCAACACTCCGTTGACTCTAAGATTTATGAAGTCATCCCCTTGAGTTGTGACATTATAAACATGATCCAATTCCTCCCAACTAATATCACCTTTCACTGCCTCAATATATCTATCTCCTTCATGCAGATCCAATGATGCAATTACTTAGATATCTCGACCTTCAAAAATCGTCATCTTTCCTTTAGCTTAATAATTACATGGTTGTCAAAGCCACACTCGATTACTGAAGGAGTCATATACGGATAAATATAATCAATGATATCGATCACCTTGAAATCAATAATGCCTGAAACCTCGTTGATATTCACTATTACTCCTAACAACCATTCAATAGGAAAGTTATGATGCTTGTTGGCCAACCTGCTATGGATTGGAGACCGACTTAGCTCGGGCTTCCCCATCATCTCCCATGTGATTTTTGGTATAATATTTACATTTTATCCCTAGTCCAAGAGGATTTTGTTCAACTTTTATTCTTTGATCTTAATGTCAAATCTATCTAGGGCATGGGGTTATTTCAATATCTCTAAGAAATGTTCCAAAAAACTTCGAACAACATCTATTTTTTTCCTCTACTCCCTACCTATAGTTGAATACAATCTTTATGACATGGTCAATTTGTCCCCAAATTCCAACCTATCCAAGTCTTCTACAACTATTTATTGATAGGACTCCTTATATATGGTTTTTATTCACATAGGATCAAATTTTGGAGGTGGTTTAGGGGCTATCCTTACCCACTAGGGTTGCAGTGTCTGATTTATTACAATATTTCTCTTATCCTAACACTTCCATGTCTTATCATGCCTACTCATAGTTTCTTTCAACGAGGTTCAATGATGATCATTAACACATTGGGTCCCTTCTTCTCCTATCACTTGGCGATCAACTGGGAAAATTATCAATCAGATGATCTAATGATTTTCAATAGAGGCAAGTGCAACAAGGATTAGTGTAGCTCTAGGCCAAGTGTACTAATCATCTGCAATTGTACCAAACTATGGTGCTTTTCCCTTAGTCAAATCCTCCTCTTTGTCAACCGAGTCCTCCAACTCCTCTACTTCCCATACCCAATCCTCATCCTTGTTGGTTGTACTATCCACCTTGGTTATATCTAAGTTGGTTCAATCCAGTTAACATGGCTTCATTCCATTTAGGCCACGACACTCAGTATGAATGAGATGTGCAATCATTCATCAACACTAGTGCATGCCAAATATGGATGCCATGTCCCACTAATATATAAAAGTTTTCAAATAGAGTACAATATGTGGCCTCATAATTTTGCATCATCGGGAAATTGGAAATTATAAAACCCCATACCTAGTAGATATCACACCAAATTCCTCTTCCTTGTGAAAGAACATTCATTGTACCAACCACCATGTAGTCAGTCAATAATTTACATTAATTTCTACACTGGTCGTCTGTTTGATAGATGGTTCACCATAGTTCGTCCAGCTTTTCCTACCCCTTATTCCAATCTTTAATTTGGGAAGCTAATGCAGTCAATTGTGATTGTGTCTGCATCATACCATTGCTCTCCCAACCTTTTGTTGGCAAGGATTGTATCTTCAACGCAAATTCTAGAGCTTCTTAATGCATGCCTATCTAGAACTATGTTAAGGGTATCCTAATATGTTGCAATAGTCCGAAAAAAATTCATTATTTTTGTTGCACTTGTGAAATTTTAAGTGTCAACCTATCCTTCAACACTTTAAATCACTGTTGAAAGTCCCATACTCACTCTCCCAAACTCCTCTTGACTTCTTCTAATTCCACAATACATTGGAAGTACAAATTCAACTTTTGGAAGTCCCTAATAAATTCTTGTTTGATCTCCATGAGGGTCCTATTTTGTACAAATGGAGTTGCACTTTTGAACTTCATCTATGATGTTAGTGCATGGTCACAAAACATTCCTTCCAATTGTTCAGTCTTGGTGGCCTTGTCTTGGACATTCCTAACTATCCATATGGCCTCGAATATGAAAAAATGTTGTTATGGGTACCTATTCCCAACACTCTGAAACATGGGCATCCACAAATATACAACTATTAGGGTACTCTACAAATTACTTCATAATTAAGTACTCTTGCTGAACAGCCCAAAAATTATGCACTTGATTATGCACTACTCTGATTTTGGGAACCATGTGTCATCCCTCATACAATTGCATTGATTCCAATGCTACTATTATTTCCTCTTCCTTATTTACAATTACCTTTTACACTATTTATATCAATGCACTAAGTGATCACCTCCTTGTTCATGGATACATGTGGGGTCGTGGGCTCGACACTAGGCATGGTATGATTATACAATTCTAGTACAATATATTTTATCAGACATATACTCATATATTATCTCTCTCCTTCCTCCCTTGGTGGTGTCTCAAACTACATCCCTTCATAGCTCTAATCAATAGCACTACTCTACGTCATATGATGGCCCCTCCTAGCCCCAACCTTTGGGCTCTTTCTTTCGCAGGCATTGATGTTTACCAACCTCATCCTATGTCACACCATCAATGCCTCTTTCCACTCCTCAAATTTTCATCCTCGTAACTCCCTTTACCCATCCTTTTCATTTTCCTTTTTATGTGCATCTATAGGCCCATTATCATCCTCCACCACAATATTTATTCCTCTTCTTTCTTTCTACTCCTCAAAACATCTCCCAGGTCTTAGCCACATCCTCTTGCACGTTGGAAAATTAGTTTTTCATGGTGTTGGACTCAAGAGGAAAAACACCTTGATCATATAAAAAATCTTTATAAACAATCTTATCAACCTTATGAATTTGCCTCTAAGGCATGGGGTTATTTCAATAGCTCTAAGAAATGTTCCAAAAAACTTCGAACTAGATCTATTTTTTTCCTCTACTCTCTACCTATTGTTGAATAAAATCTCTATGACATGGCCATTTCGTCCCCAATTTCCAACCTATCCAAGTCTTCTACAACTATTTACTAATAGGCCTCCTTATATGGGTTTTTATTCACATAGGATCAAATTTTGGAGGTGGCTTAAGGGCTATTCTTACCCACTAGGGTTGCAATGTCCAATGTATTACAATATTTCTCTTATCCTAACACTTCCTTGTCTTACCATGCTTATTCATAGTTTCTTCCAATGAGATTCGACGATGATCATTAGCACACTGGGTCCCTTCTTCTTCTACCGCTTGGTGATCAACTGGGAAAATTATCATTCAGATGATCTAATGATTTTCAATGGAGGCAAGTGCAATAAGGATTAGTGCAATCCTGGACCAAGTGTACTAATTGTTTGCAATTGTACCAAACTATGGTGCTTTTCCCTTAGTCAAATCCTCCTCTTTGTCGATCGAGTCCTCCAGCTCGTCTAGTTCCCATACCCAATCCTCATCCTTGTTGGTTGTACTATCCACCTTGGTTATATCTAAGTTGGTTCAATCCAATTAACATGGCTTCATTCCATTTAGGCCCCGACACTCAGAATGAATCAAACGTGCAATCATTCATCAGCTCTAGTGCATGCCAAATATGGATGCCATGTCCCACTAATATATAAAATTTTTCAAATAGAGTACAATATGTGGCCTCATACTTTTGCATCATCAAGAAATTGGACATTATAAAACCCCATATTGAGTAGATCTCACAACAAATTCCTCTTCCTTGTGAAAGAGCGTTCATTGTACCAGCCACCATGTATTCAGTCAATAATTTACATTAATTTCTACACCAACCATCTGTTTGATAGATGGTGCACCATAGTTCATCCAAATTTTCCTACCCCTCATTCTAATCTTTAATTTGGGAAGCTAATGCAGTCATTTGTGATTGCACCTACGTCATAGCATTGTTCGCCCGACCTCTTATTGGCGAGGATTGTATCTTCAATGCAAATTCTAGAGCTTCTTACTGTATGCCTATTTAGTACTATGTTAAGGGTATCCTAATATGCGGAAATAGTCCAAAAAAAATCATTATTTGTGTTGCAAGTGTGAAATTTCAAGTGCCAACCTATCCTGCAACACTTTAAATCATTGGTCAAAGTCCCATACTCACTCTCCCAAACTCCTCTTGACTTCTTCTAATTCCACAATACATTGGAAGTACAACTTCAACTTTTGGAAGTCCCTAATAAATTATCGTTTGATCTCCATGAGGGTCCTATTTTGTACAACTGGAGTCACACCTTTGAACTCCATCTACCATGTTAGTGCATGATCACAAAACATTCCTTCCAATTGTTCAATCTTGGTGACCTTGTCTTGGACATTCCTAACTATCCATATGGCCTCAGATATGAAAAAACATTGTTATGGGTACTTATTCCCAACACTCTGAAACATGGGCATCCACAAATATACAACTATCATGGTACTCTACACATTATTTCATAATTATGTACTTGTAGCTCTGCTTGTTGAACTGCCAGAAAATTATGCACTTGATTATGCACTACTCTGATTTTGGGAACCATGTGTCATCCTTCATACAATTGCATTGATTCCAATACTACTATTATTTTCCCTCCCTATTTACAATTACCTTCTACACTATTCATACTAGTGCACTAAGTGCTCACCTCCTTGTTCGTGGATACATGTGGTGTAATGGGATCGGCACTAGGCATGGTATGATTATACAATTCCAGTACCATATATTTTATCATATATATACTCATATATTATCTCTCTCCTTCCTCCCTTGATGGTGTCTCGAACTACATCCCTTCATAGCTCTAATCACTAGCACGACTCTATGTCATATGATGGCCCCTCCTAGCCCTAATGTTTGGGTTCTTTCTTTCAGGAGGCATTGATGTTTACCATCCTCATCCTACATCGCACCATCAATACCTCTTTCCACTCCTCAAATTTTCATCCTCATAACTCCCTTTACCCATCCTTTCCATTTTCCTTTTTATGCGCATCTATAGGCCCATTATCATCCTCCACCACAATCTTTATTCCTCTTCTTTCTTTCTACTCCTCAAAACATCTCCCGGGTCTCAGCCACTTCCTCTTGCACGTGGGAAAATCAGTTTTTCATGGTGTTGGACTCAAAAGGAAAAACACCCTGATCATATAACATCATCTTTATAAACAATCTTATGAACTTTATGAATCTACCTCTTACTCCCTTCATAAATTTCTCCTCCTCCATAGCACAGGACACCATCGCTTCTACTACAAATGCAAGAATATATCATTCTAAACCATTTTCAAACGTAAAATCAACAAAATTGGATGTCTTATTTGTTACTGCTTGGAGCTGATGTACTTCCTCTGACATCCACTTCTTTGGCATATCATTCCAATACGTTCGGTTGGAATCCTTCAATAATTGAGGCCATTCTATCAATATTTTTTGAAACTCCCCAAAGAAATATTCATGAAAGTTCATGAACATGTACTTCTATAGGAATTTCTCTATGCTCTTGTTTTTGTCTCCTATATCTTTTGTGGAAAACTCATGCAACTTCCATTTGAACCACCACGTAGTTTCCTCCCTAGTTGGGTTCCATAACTTCCATATTCCTATAGCACTATCCTGTAACGCAACCATCCCATTCACAGGAACGAAACTATTTGTTGAAGTATATAACTTCAATAGACCTGGGATTCACTACATAGTGGCCAATAAATACTTTCTTAGCACTGTCACTTTTGGAAACACACACGAAATGAGTGAAGCCACACTTGAGATGCTAATGAGTGACTATTACAACTAGGATTCCATAGTATGATGAGATTATCGTTTGACTCGTGACGCACTACCTGTAGATGACAGATACCTCACTCTTTTCCTATCAACATGCACCATGCAGAGTGTTAAGCCTTTTGATGAATTAGCCAATGTAATATTATAGGATGAGAATTTGCAGTAGATGACAGGAGGTGGTAGGTTTAGTCATTAAGGATTAAATCCACACTAGACCCAAATTAATCCTCTTACAAACATAAAAATGTAGTTATTACTTTACCCATTTCCTGAAGGCCATTCACCTATTCAAACATATTCATAAATGTTCAGAACAAAGAAAATTTACTTTGCATGGAATCATCTCATACCACATAGTTATCATGAGAGACCAAATCATTAAGCATTGTTATGAATATTCAATGTAAGATAAATCACATAAGGAACGAACATATTCCCATGTGCATACAAAATATAGAAAAGTGCACAAGACATAGTAAACAACTCATTCGACCACTGGTTTATATTTTGATTAATAAAAGATTTGTTGCATGAAGTGTCACATTCACTAAACCAACTAGCTCACCATCCCTTCAAAATAACATTGTGTACCAACATAATGAGACCATAAACCAAACACATAAGGACCAAAATCATATAAAATTAAACCTATTCATTACAATAATCGTTGCTAGCAGCGATAGACTCAAACATACACCCAAGACTCAAAATAAATAGACAGAAATATGAGGCAACTAGATACAAACTTTATCGATCAGTCACTCTTTTTTTCTTGTTCAACATCCAACATGCAACCCATGCTCTGTCCTAAGAAGCCCTTCTTATCCTTAAATAAAAACCTTTGGAACCTTGTCAACCTCTCACCTAATCACTCTAATTGTCCTGCAAGTCATTAGGATAATTTCTCATCCATTCTCAAATGTCCCCTGCTTATTACCGGTCATTGAAAATAACCTTCCCACTAGTCGACTCCACTCTACCACTTCTCCTCTTTCTACAAAAAAGTCCTACCTCCAATATGCAACGATATCCTTAGTTGGCTCTACTCTTCTACAACATCCTAGCTATTGATATTCTTCTTCTCCTATCTCTCATCCTTGGGAATAACTATTACACTCTTGCATGACATCCATTTGTTTCATGATCTACATATTGTGCCAGCCCCATGTTATGCTCCAGTCATCCTTCCACACTCTTCATCCCTATCATCTGATCCTATACTTCAAAGAATTAGAAAAAAAATATGGGTTCCAATGCCTCCTTATCTTCTTCCATCTCTCTCTCTGCCCCCCTTTCTCTATTTCTCTAATTCCATTTACATAATTCTTGGTGTATTTTCCTCTATGTCCATCCCTCTCTCTCTCTCTCTCTCTGATGAAAACACACACTCTCTCTCTACTCCATCTCTCTTTCTATTTTTCTCTCTTTCTCTCTATACCCAACTCTCGCTTTTTGTATCTCTCTTTATATTTATATATCTTCTTTCATCTTCAACATCTCTCCCTCCCTCTCTCTCTATCCATATATCTCATCTTCCTCTCTCTCTCTCTCTCTCCTTCCTCTTTGTCTCCTCCCCACACTCTTTATCTCTCTATTTCTATTATACATTTGTATATGTCACTAAATCTCTTCTTCCTCTTTATCTCTATTTCCTTCCCTCTTCCTTATATCTACCCCCCCTTCCCTCACTATATCTCCCCCTCCCACCTCCACCACTCTCTCTCTCTTCTCTCTCCTTCTCTCTCTCTCTTCTCTTTCTCTCTTATATATATATATATATATATATATATATATATATATATATATCATATCATCTTCCCTTTCTTCTCTCTCCATAAATCCCTTTCTCTCTCCTCCTCTCTCTTTTTCCCCTTCTTTCTCACTATCTATCTCTCGTTTTAGACACTCTCTCCCTCCGTCTATTTCTCCTCTCTCCCCCATCTATCTCTTTGTCCCTACCTATCACTCTATCCCTTTCTCTCTCTCTTATTCCCTCTCATTCATCCTTATTTACCCCTTACACTTCCTTCCTCCCTCTCTCTTTGCTCCTCTAGATCTAAATTGGTGCCTCTCTATCTTCATGTTTGTTTCTTAGGCTCATCACACCTCTCTCTATTTATTTATCTCTCTCCATATTTACATCTCTCTCTCTCTCTATGTCTCTCTCTTCTCTCATGACTATCCATACTCTCTCTCTCTGTCTTTCCTTCCTCACTTATCCTTCTTTGATATATCTATCCCTACCTCACTTAAACTATAATTCATAGCAACCTCTCTCTCTCTCTCTCTCTCTCTCTCTCTCTCTCTCTCTCTCTCCATAGGTATCTCTATATCCCTCCATTTTCCCTTCTTTATATCTCCCTCCCCTCCACTCCCTCACCCCCTCCCATTTAGATTTGTTTATAAATACACCCCCCCTCTTTCTCCCTCCTCCCTCCCCCATCCTCTATTTACCTATCCCTCCATCTATCACTTAATTTTCTATTCACAACAATGCCCCTCCAACGCTCTCTCTCTCTCTCTCTCTCTCTCTCTCTCTCTCTCTCTCTCTCTCTCTCTCTCTCTCTCTCTCTTAGCCTCTCTCCCTCACTATCCTCCATCTATTTTTCTCTCTCTCTTTCAATCCCTTATTCAAAACATCCACCTCCATATTTGTCTCTTTCTTCTTCCTTGTGTCAACCACAAATATCTCTCTCCCTCGATATACCCCACCCTCCTTCCTTATCTCTCCCACTCCTCAACTCTCACTCATTCTCTCTAGTTAATCACCAAATCCTACTTCCCATCTCACTCGCCTCTCTTTATTTCTTTCTTTGCCTCTTTAGGTTTCTCTATACCTCGCTCTATCACCCTCTTCACCCCCCAAACCTGCCTTAACCATTTCCCATGAACTCACTCTTCCACACTCATTACATTATCTATGTTTCTCTCTATAGTTGTCTCTTTGTATACCTTGGCCACTCTATCCCTCCCTCTATCACCCTCCCCAACACCCCAAACCCACCTCAACCATTTCCCAAGTTTTAAAATATCCAGATGGATGAGCATGTTTGTTTTCCTCGCCCTAGAAACATGCACACACTTTTTAACATGCAAACATTGTTGACACAAAGATCATGCATGCGCTATTCACACACACACGTTTTTTGTTTTTTATTTTTTTCTTATTTATATTTTTCTTGAAGGAAATGCTACATGCATGGTGACTTTTTTGCTTCAGATATATGTTTAGGATTGCAAACTTGATTTTTTTGGGTTAAAAATATATGAAATCATAAGTTTTTGAAAAAAAACATCGCTATCTCTATATTTGATATTATTTTTCTATAAGTTAAACAAATCCATTGTCCATGAGACTTCATACCCATATAGATACATTGTATAGATTCCAAATATCTAATTTTCCTTTTAATTAATAATTTTTACTATTTTGAATACATTTATCTCCTAGCATATATCAAATTTAAAAATACATCACTTGTCTATTTCCATGATAACCTTTTGTCACTTTAACCATTTGGAAAAAAAATATACGAAGGACATTAAATGTTTGGTAATTTTAAGACCCTTTTAGGTTGATCTAAAGAAAGTCTTGTAAATTCAATATATAATGATGTTCATAATTAACAATAAAGCCCAACATTAAAATTATAAATTTTGCAAAATTGTTGTGCACAAGAAAAAATTATTCTCTACAATTTCATAAAAAAATTAGTAAGATTTAACTATTTAGATACAGACCACATTACGGGAAACAAATTCCTATTTTGCATGAAAAATAACATGTCAATATTAGAAAAACTAAAACTTTACATAGTTAAACACAATTCATATAAATACAAATTACATATTAAAAAAGAAATATAGTTTATGTTTTTACATCATTTTTAAATTCATTTCTTAAATACCTTAAATTAATCCCTCCTCAACAATTAATAAATGATATTTTCTAATTTTCATTACCATGTTGATTAATAATCAACCTTATATAGTATTAATCAAAGAAAACTATAATTTAAATAAACCGAGAAAATATTTAAAAATAATAAAAAAGATAATACATAAGAATTTAAAAATAGATGAAATATAATATCAATAAATAAGTACTCAAAACCAATTAAGAAGAAACCACAACTTCCAAACATGTGTTTGAAATCATATAAGTTTTGTTATTTTGGAAAATAAAAATTACACCACATAGGTATGCTACTATTATTCCAAGTTGTTATGTTAAAATTATTTGATTTGAAATCAGTTAACCAATTATGAAGAAACCACAACTTCCAAACATGGTTTGGAATTGCATAAGTTTGTTATTTTGGAAAATAAAAATTACACCAAATAGGTATACTACTATTATACTAAGTTGCCATGTTAAAATAATTTGATTTGAAATCAGTTAGAATTTTGATAGGCTTTATAGCAGAGAAAATAGGATAAAAAATTACCACATAGATATGCTACTATATAAACCAAGTTTTATGTTAAATAATTGAATTTCAATCAGTTAAGAATTTTTTATAGGCTTTATATAGAGAAAAACTATTATGATTTTATAAAAATAATATTATCTAAGATTATAATATTAATTAGATTTGAATGAATATTGTTTTTTGAGTGTGTGGCTGTTGAATCAGCCATAGATTGGCATGTGGTATTGTAACAAAATCCTTATTTATAAATAAAAATCCCTAATAAAATAAAAGTAAATATCCATAATTAAAAATCTTGTTATATTTATGTTTGATAAGCTTATTAAATTTGTATCCTGTTATTAATTAAATTTTAAATTAGATTTACAAAATCTTATTTTACAATAACTTACATTTCTACCTAACAAACATCTCCCCCGCTATTTTTTGCTTTTAAAATTTAATTTAAAAAATATAAAATATCAAAATTTAAATTAAAATTAATTATTCTAAAATATCTAAAAATCGCATTAACCTATTATCATCATGCCATCCCATCCCATCCATGTTTAATTATAAAGCACCTCTAACACAATTAAACTTTGATATCAAAAGAAACAATGGACAACTGAACTTTGATATCAAAAGAAACCATATATAATTCCCCTTGCTAGGTGTTGTAGATACACTTTCAATCACGACAATTTGTATGAGTTTCCAAATTCACTGTAAAGACAATGTCCGTGGAAAATTGAACAGCTGTAGCATCACCTCACTTTGGACTCTTCGAGGGAAAAAAAATCAAATTATAATACTTGAAAATTTCAAAATATCATCCTTATGTGCAAGGAAAGTTACCCCATGACTAAGTTAATTAAGCTATGCAAATGAAGCACTAGTTTTTTTGGGTTCAAATTCTCTTAAACATAGCATAAATACATGTGGGAATGGAACCTTTCCAAGAAAGACTTGGTAAAAAATATCAATATAGAATATGATGTACAACATAGCAACGGCAAATGACTTAGAAATATACAATATAGAATATTGATGTTTACAACATAGCAACGGCAAATGACTTAGAGTTGTCTTAGTTAAAGTGTAGGTGCAAATATTTTCGTAGTGGAGTATTATAATTTGGATTATTTTATTTATAAATTATTTATTTGATATTTTATTGGAACATGTTAATATAAAAAAATATTTTATTTTAAATATAATATTAGTAATTAAATTTCATGAAATAATGTAAAATTAAACTTAAGAAAGTTAAGAAAATAAAACATTATTTATATAATAGGAAAAATCTACCTAAAAGTTCAGAGACTATTTTTTGTTCTTTTATTCTCAATTATAAAATGAAAATACAAAGAATGTGAATTTAATATGGAGATAAAATCGACACTATAATATCTGTAATGAAATGTTCTACTTCCTTTGTTATGTTTCATTATCTTGCTTTTACATGTTTGGTGTGATTATGGAACATTACACAATAAGAATGAAACATATTCTTATATTAGCAGAGTAGTATTGACATGGCATAATAATTGAGTAACATTAGGGTAAGGGATTTTTGAATGTATGAACTATCTATTAGTGTTACAGTTGGGTACCCTCTAGAAACTTCTTGTATGACCATTTATGACGAACTTCACTTATGTGAATATGCAACCTATTATCACATCCATATAACAACATGTTGGTTCATTGGATAACACAATTTTTAGTGGTGACAAATTTCCCATGTAAGCTCCAATTAGGGTGATTTTCACATCACTAGAAAGCTCCTAATGTGTAAAAAAAACATCATGAAGAAATAAAAATAGTTTTAGTAAATTTCTCACCCAAAGAAAAACCATTTAATGTTTGAAAATACCCTAGAAATATGTTTACCTTAAATCACTAAAGCAAGAAAAACTTTTATATTATAACCCACAAGCCATAACTCCCATTTACCCACCTCAAAATTACCAAAAGATATAACAAATTATATCATTAGTGCATCCAATGCATGATTTTCTAACAAATATAAATTAATAGAAAAATGTGAGGGGATGTTGCAATAAAAGGCATGGTGATAGCTTCGTGCACTAATCCCTCAAGATTAAAAACACATTAACACTAAAATAAAATGTAGTTTGTGTGGACCTTATGGTTATGAACATGTTTTTGTTTCCGAGGTCACAAATTCGAAAATAGAGGTAGAGTTAGTATCAAACGTATTTGTCACTAGGATCAACCCTTGCCAAGTAACATGTTCCTATTAATTTCAAATGGTAGGTTATTGATACTATCTTCACACAATTTTAATGGTTAAAGTTTAATACAATACAACACTTATATTACTAAACTTAACAATGCGATATTAACAATAACCATGTAGAAAATAATCTCAATAACAATTCCATATTATAGTAAAATTCGACCCACAAGACTAGAAAACACATAAACAACCGAATCGAATTTCATGAAATCCATAACCTCAAACTTTCAGAAAACCTTAACTCCCTAAACATATACGTATGATTACATTATTCACCTAGTAAAAACTTGAACTTAAAACTTTGGTGGACCAAAGACCTCGATGAAAAGGTCATCACCATTAAGCTAAGTCCCCAAACATATCATAATGAAGGTGTAACAATATCACCCTCTTCTTATTATCACAAATTCCGTTATACGATGGAAACATCACTTCTATGTGTTTTCAATAATTTTAAGAGGACTAATTAATTTGAGAATGTGAATACCTTGTAGTTCAAAATCATATATCTTCCACATGGAAATTGCATACTTTTACGTCCTATTTTAAGTTTCATGATCTTTTCATTATGCATATACGTGTTCTTATTTTGAAATAAAGTTATTAAAATTTTAATTTAATTTCTAATAATTATTAGGTGGATGGTAAGGATTTGTCGTTATTTATCTTTTAATTAAATTGATTAATTGAAAAACATATGAACGTGTGCTATTTGAACATGAGTTCTGGATTTTTGGAAAAAAAGTATTAGTAAGTCATGGTATTGTAACAAAGCCTATATACATGCTAAGAATATAATTAGTAAACTGAAAGTTAATCTCCATAACTAAGAATCTAGTTATATGTTTGGCAATGCTAGCTGTATTATGAGGTAAGTATTTTGATACTTACTAACATTTACCAACCATTAAGTTTATATAATTCCCCTAGTTATATAGTTCACCCCAACAATTCATAGGATATTAAATTTATATAAAGACACTATTTACACATATTTTAAGACTCTCCTCTACTCTCAACAACAAAGGGTTCGAAGAGGAGAAAAATACATTTTTTAAAACGGTCAAATTAACTCGAGTGTAAGGAAAAGCATTGATCTTCGACAACTAGCACATCCAAGTAAATTAAATTGTTGGCAAATGGTGATAGACATCAAAACAATTACGTCATGATACATCTCACGTTACCAAGAGTATGAAAAAACTATAAAAATTAACCAAATTATATCTTATTTTTAATTATTTTTAATTTAAAAAATTATTAATATATGAGCGAAACATATATACATTTAGAAAACAAGTAACTAGTTTCTTAATGATGAAAATTTATACCCATTTTAGAATGGAGATTCTTAACCTATAAATAATTTTCTTTATAATACCATGAATCACTAATACCGCCTACCCTAAAAACCATAATTCATGCTCATATAACTTATTTTAATTAATCAATTTCATTAAAATGGTAGAAAGGACATTACCACTCTTGTGATAAATTTATCTCAAGTTTGATCTATGGCTACTCCTTAGAACATTATAGAATATTAAGTTGAGATTAAACCCATAGTGTCCACCTAAGAATTATTGATGATTAAACTAAAATTATAAAATCTCAATTCCAAAATAGAAATGCTAATTGATGTAACATTATAGACAAAAAGTGGATAATATACAAACTAGCATGGCCATATAATTAAATGGCTAGTAAACACACATAGACATTAATCTATAATACACATCAAAACACTTAAAGAAACTTCGTTGAAGTGGTGTGGTTGACTATTTGTTTCCCAAGTAGAGTGGTTTCAAGTTTTCAAAGGCATGTTGGTGATTGTGGCACTGATGAAATATTGGTTCTACTATGTGGAATAGTGGTAACAATAAACTTCTATGGGTTTTTTATATTTTCAATAAGACAGGTTTTATGAAAATTAATTTGAGAATGTGAATACCTTGTAATTCAGATCCTTATATCTTCCTCATGGAAATACCAAGCTTTTACATATTACATTCTATTTGAAGTCAAGTGAACCATTAATTATGAGATAGGTGTGTCTATTTTGGAATATGGCTTTCAGATGTTTAGTTTAATTATCAATAATTAATAGGTGGGTGGTAAGGATTTGACCTCAATAGAATATTTTAAAATATTATAGAATATTCTTCATACTGGTAGCAAATCAAAGGTTAAAGTTTGTCTCAAGGTAGTTAAGTTAATTTTTTTTATTAAATTGATTAATTAAAAAATGTCATATGAACATGATTTATGGGCATATGTCGTTACTAAGTCATGGTATTGTAAATAGAGGCTAGTTAAGTGTCTTTTCGTAAATCTCAATGGTTCAAAATATAGTTACATGTTTTTTAAATTGTATAGAACTTTCACTCATATTATTTATTAACATATCTGATAGTAATAATAGTTTAGAATAAAAAATTAATCTATTTAAGCCTAATTTACTTGTGTTTGTGAAAAGGGCATATGTAAGCACCTATAAGTTATAGTGCTAGTTGTCAAAATAGTATATATATATAAAATAAAAAAATTAATGTTTATTAGAAGTATTATGCCATAAGTTTTTTTTTATTATTATTGTTATCCACATTTACTTGTCATTAAATTATTCACATCTACTCTTAATGGAGGGGAAGAAACATATTTCTTTTTAAATGTTAAAATCAGCTATACTGTAAGGGAAAGAAGCAATAACATACAACTAGTAAAACCATATAAATTAAATAGTTGGTAAATGTTAATAGACATAATTTTTTTTACCTAGGGATACGTCTTACATCATCCTAAGCATGAAAATTGACCCTCACTTTCCAATGAAGATTCTTAACCTATAAATAGGATTTGTTATAACATTATAGTCCAATACAACTATTTACTAATACCACATGCCAAAAAAGCCATAGCTCATGACATTTTTCTAATTAATCAATCGAATTTAAAAAGGAGAAATAACTTAACTACTTTTGAGATGAATTTATGTCAACTTTAATATGAGACTACTACTCAAAATATTCTAGAATATATCATAGCTATTAAATCTCTACCATCCACATTTCACATTGATGAGATTAAAAAACTAGGAAAACTAACTAAATTACAACTTTACTATCAATTTTTTGTACAAGATTTTGCGAGGCTCGTCAACCCATGATGGGGCTTGGGAAGTTTAACTCATCTATATCTCATATGTACAAGTTCATTATTATAAGAAAAATTAATATATAAGTTAAACATATATATATAAAGATGGAACAAGAATCTTAATTATTTAGATTTGTGTAACTTTATCATGGAGCTTCTAAATATGTAAATAAATTACATTACAATATCATGACTTATCTACACTATATACCCAAAAAATCATAACTCTATTAATATTACACTAATTGATATAATTCTTTTATTAATTAATTAAACTAACTACTTTGAAAATAAATATTAATTTCTAATTTATATATATTATTAAAAATATTATAGAATAGTCCATTAAAAAAAATTCTTTTAAATACTATCCCAAAATAAGTTGTCCGGCCTAGAGAGAGAAAAACAGCCGACCCTTTCCAATAAGACGGAGAAAAGCAACCAACCCTCACCCTAATCTTTCCCCTTTGGTTTCTATTCTTATTCAAACTCTCATTTGGTTTTGACTTTCCCATTAACGATTTCTTTCGTATTGAAGTACTGTAAAGATCAGATACTTTGAAGTATTACAATCAACGAGACTGAAATCTAGAGGAAAATGATTCCTGAAAGATATATGGACATCATTTCCTGCGACTTTGCATACGATCCAGTGAGGTTACCGCTTGACCAAGATCCCACACAGAGTTTGTACAATAGAAGAACTTTAGAGACCATTTGGGAAACCAAACGTCATGCACAGAACCCCTTTACAAAACAATGGTTCAACGCCAAAAGTGCCATTCCCCAAATAGAATTGAGGCAGGAAATGGAAGACTACGTTAAACTTCAGAATTTCTATGAGTGTAAAAGTGCAGACATAGACGTAATTGAGGAGTATACAAAAATTTTGGAAGAGGGAGAAATGAAGCAGTGTTTGGACATATTAGGGGAATCTTTGTCAGAAAACGTGACAACGAAAATGCAGTGTTGCGCAATGTGGAAGAAAATTAATCTACTGCGCATGTATTGTCAGTTTCATTCTAAGAACACAGAAACGTTCAGATCCTTACATGGCTTCAGATACTTGAACGAACTGATCATTAAATTAGTATGGATCCTTCCGGTGAGCATTTCACTAGAAAATGATGCCAAAGAAATTGTATGGGATACCCGCAAGGAAATCGCCAAGGCGATTGACGTTATCGGCCTGAAACCTTCGGACATATATGACGTAGACGGAACAAGGACTGTTCAACTGATTGGGGGGTATATCAAAAGGATTGAGTCTGTTTATCTTTATCCCGAAAACTATATGAAAATCGAATCCCTTATGTTAAGAATATTTTGTAAACTTTTTGATGAGATGAATGCCCAAGCTGAGGAAATCCTTGGGAGAGAATTATACGAAACTGTTGTAGGATTCATGGGCCCCTTTATTGTTACAAAGAAATTGTCTGAAACGAATGTGCGGGATATTAGCAGCGAAGATTTGAATCACGTAATTTCTATTCTGCGGAGATCCTGGATAACAACAGCTTATCTAGATAATCCGGTTCAATCACAAATGCTGGTTGATGCTATAATTATATGCATCGCTAGAGAAATCGATAGATCGGAAGAGGTGCCAGGTCTCACCGAGGAACAACTTCTAGAAGTCCGAGTTGAGGGGCAGCATAATTCTAAAGCGCTTGAATTGGGTTTTTCTCTTGTGAAGGACATACTGATGACAGGAGGCCCATCAACTGATAATATTCACTCTAGAGGTTTAGATATAGTAGATGCGATCAATCGCATTTTCAAACATTTTTCTCGTGAAGGTGAAAATGAGCATGGACCATCGGTTTGTGTGATTAAAGGATGTAATGTACTTGAGTGCGTTCACTTTAGAATTGCACAACTTGGATGGAATATCCACACAATTATCTGGAGAAAATCTCCGTGAATTGTAAAATCTTAAAGCAGAATTTCAGGTTTAACGTGTAGATTTGTTGGCAAATGACCGAGTGAATTCCGGGCACTCGTTTTTTGAGTGTCGTACGAATTCCCAATATCTTCTTCCATATATAATCACATGATTTATTATAATTATTGAAATGATTTTCGCATACGATTGCAATGTATTTCTGCTTTCATGTAATGTTTTGAAATGATATGTTTAACCATATGTAGTCATTTTGATGGTTATTGGGTTCGATAAGATTGACAAACAAGACATGTAATAAATAAATTATAAGAGGCCCAATTATGGACCAACCAGAGATGTAATAAATAAACTATAAAATATGTATTATTGGTTGTGAAGTTGTTTAGTCTTTTTCGAGGTTCTTTTGAAGTTGTTTGGTGAGTTAAATTCATGAAATATAAGTTTCATAGTTTTAATTGAAAAATTGGTGTAAGGTTCTCTTATTTAACTTAGAAAATTATGTTTGGTTCTCTTATGTTTGGTTCTTTTATTTAACTTAGAAAATTATGTTTGAACAAAAAATAATAATTTTTACTAGCCAATGTTAAATTAATAATGGTTAATTATCAAATTATAAGTCTACAATTTTATTTTGGCAAGAACTAATAAATAGAGATGTGAATTAGATAATTACTTCCTAGTTTGACCTTGTATAAATTTTGCTGGGTAGTAACCACTAGTAAATCTAACATTTATAGTTTTACTCCTACATATGTGTTGAGGAGAACATAAATATTCATGACAAGCATTTACATCCTATTCCTATCCATTTTCTAAGGAAATTTTTCTAAACTTATAATGGGAAATAATACATAGTACTCAACTATGAGCTATTTTCAAGGATTTGATTTTTTGGATAATTTTTTTTGTAAATATTAAGAATAAAAATCACTACACATATATATAAACATCATGAATGTGTATTGCTAACATATCCATAATACGTGAAGCCATTATCCACATCTTATTATATTATGCAAATGATACTATAAGACCTTCAAATTATGGTACAATCAAAAATTTGTTTAATAGATTTTTTAATAATATTGAAAAATAAATATTTATTTTTCAAATGGATTGCTACAAATTATGGTCCAATAAAAAATTTGTATAGTAGACTTTTTAATAATATCGAAAAATAAATATTTGTTTTTCAAATAGATTGCCTCAAATTATGGTCCAATCAAAAAATTGTATAGTAGATATTTTAATGATATTGAAAAATAAATATTTGTTTTTTCAAATGGATTATTACAATCCTCTAAATGAACTTGACGACTAGGACATTAACATTCTCCCGTTTATTTTTTTTAACTTGGGAAATAACATATAGTATATATGTTATTTACTCAAGTATGAGCTATTTTGAAGGATTTGATTTTTTGGATCATTTTTTTTTTGTAGATATTAAGAATAAAAATCATTACACATTTATATAAACATCATGAATGTGTATAGCTAACATATCCATAATACGTGAAGCAATTATCCACATCATATTATATTATGCAAATGTTACGATAAGACCTTTAAATTATGGTCCAATCAAAAATTTGAATAGTAGATTTTTTAATAATATTGAAAAGTAAATATTTGTTTTTCAAATGGATTGCTGCAAATTATTGTCCACTCAAAATTTTGTATAATAGATTTTTTAATATTATTGAAAACTAAATATTTGTTTTTCAAATGGATTGCTACAGTCCTCTAAATAAACTTTAGGACTAGGATGTTATCATTCTCTCGTTTGTTGTTTTTCAACTTGGGAATTTTGTGTTCCTCATGCCTCAATTAAAATGGGTGCATTTTTATCTTCAAATGGATAACATTTTGGTTTCATGATGTTGTTATCGAAAATCATAATTTGTATTTATATATTTATTAAAACATAATTTACTTGTAAAATTAATTTTTGTAATGCTCCTCGAAAATTGTAAATAGTTTTATTTTACTACAGTCAGAATAGCTGGATAATTATTATTGTTATTTGTGCATAGCGTGCAAACAAAGTTGCAGAAGGCAGAGGTCTTGAGAGCAAGATTCGAGGGAGATTGGGTCCTGAAGGACGAATCTCATGGTTAGATGGATGAAAGGCAACAAATAACAAAAGTGACTTTTATTGCTGGAATTCTTTATATTTTTGGAAAGTCTAGGTAAGTGGAAACTGTCCTGGAGATAATCTGTCGAACAAAATTAATTATGTGTTTAAATTTGTGCATGAAAAGTAGAATTAAAACACTTACCTTCAAAAAGGTAGCTGGACTTGTTATGTTAAAGATTAGACTTATTACACTTTAGGAAAAGTATGAAACGTAGGTTATTGCTATACAAATTGGGCTTGATACCTGAACATGAAAGCATTAAGGGGTAGGAAATTTCTATTCTATAATAATTTAAAATTTCATTAAGAAAAATTACCAGCTATTGAAGTATTAACTGAGTTGTGTCGACTACCAAATATTAAACAAATTAGGAGAATTGGGTATTGTCTATGTTTGTGTTGGGTTAATAAATATTTAGAAGCTCGAGCCTCAAATTAGGTGAAGATGGCACAATCAAATTCTTTAGAATAATCCACTGTTTTGTTTCTCTCCAAAGACTAAAATCTATTAACTCAAAAGAGAAATATTTTTACATGGAGTTGAGGCCTCAGAGATCAGAGCCCGAGAGCACTCAACACATCATAACTACCCCCTTACAAAAAGAACCTGGGGATACCAGTTACATAGAGCTAGAAAAAAGATATTAAACACAGAGAGAGACTTGTAGAACGAAGATAGAGACATTGACAGCAGAAAAGCTGAAATTCTTAGCAAACCAGCCAATAACTAGACCACCACTTCCCCGAAGGGAAGCCAAAACAACAGACTGAAGATGTTGAACCTTGATTGTGAGCAGAAATGCCTGGAGGTGGTCATCTGAGCAGTATCAAAAACAAAATGGAGAAAAACAGGCTCAGGTGGCATTAAGCTTCCATATCCTCACTAGGAGTCTTTTTCGCAACTAGACACGTGCTGCCAATCCTCAAACTTTCATTGCCATCCGTCTCACTGATAGGGTTCGCCAAGGAGTGACTTGTGGCTCCAAGATTCCCATCCCCAGCAACTGGGCATATGTCTTCAAGGGGTGGAATGCTTTTGGGAAATTCCTCCTGAGCAAACTTGTCACTTTTCCGATTCTCCGGACATCCCTCATCCATTGAATGCTCACTGCTTTGAGAAGGATTAGGAGCAATGCATGACAGAGGGGAGATTTGATTTTCTTCTTCCGAAAGGATTATGGTAATGTGAGCGGTAATCAGAGGCCTATTCAGATTGCTTTGAAATTTGAAATGCGTTGTTTGGAAAGCACTATTTGGAATAGGCTTGCGCTCAGGGCTCAGGGGAGGCAAATCCTCATGAGAGGAGGGAAGATTAATGGGTGACTATTCAGGGTCAATAGAATGACCGACGGATGGATGTTTCTCGCTTCCACGTCACCCCCCGGAACGCTTCCTCCTGCTCTGGCGAACCATTATGAAAAGCGAAGGGGAAGGCACAGAGAGACCAGAGAGACCAGAGACATGCACAGGGGTATGGCAAGAATGACCTAGAAGCCAAATTAAACGGACAGAGAAAGCTCGAGACCGGTATACAGCACGGTCAATTCTGAATTCAAGAGGTCTGGATAGCTTACCCCTTAAAACCATGCTAATCCTTCCGTGGGGAACCTTGGCGTAATTGAAACTTTTCCAGAAATACAGAGAGCCTACCTGAAGCTTGACTCTGTTTGCAAGATTTTGCCTATCACCAAAGCCCACATCAAACCAGAGCCTGGAGCCGTAAGACTGAGCGCGAGGTGTGAATAGAGCACAGAGGATCGACATGATTATAACAGCCACAATGTTGTGTTGAAACATGCACTCCATTAATGCAAAAATCCTGCAGTATCCAACCTTAATAACTACCTTCCTCTTGTGCAAGGTGAAAACCTGGGAAGCCACGCTGCCCTGCAGCTGGCAGTACCTGGTTTTATAATCTTGCATGACTTTCATTAAATTCATTTGTGCCACCCACATCCGGGGTAGAATAATCCACTGTTAATCCATAAGGGCTATTGTATTATTGTAGCAGAAATAAAATGAAATTACATGGTTGAGCCGAAACAAAAGAAAAAGAAAATTATTGTTTACGATAGCAAATTAAACTATGTATTATGTTTTACTGTTTTATTATTGTAGCAGAAATAGAATGAAATTACATGGATGAGTCGAAACAAAAGAAAAATAAAGCTAATGTATCATGATAGCAGAATAAACTATGTATTTTTTTCTTTACAAGACAAAATGTACTAAGATAGGGAAAGATGAGCACTGAAAGACAAGACTAGAGTCTTTGTAGGCCCCTTCCATAACCCTAAGGAAAGACGGAAACCATAGAGAGGTACTGACAGAAAAAGAACAAAGTAATATGTTGTTCAAGTAGCAGAGGAAGCCCACAGAAGTAAACACCTCTATAACCATTTGGGTGTTGCGTTGCGAAAAGATAATAAACAAATAAATTAATAAGCTTTATTGATATTCACAGCAAATTATATGTTCATAATTGCACAGAAAGCTACCATACTAAGGAGTATCCATAGATTTTGTTTGCAGGAAAAGCAAGGAGTAATAGCATCCTTTGCAAACAGGAATAAAATGCGTATTCACTCAACCGGTCGAAAGAATTGAATGCACAAACTCCAAAATGGATAGTGATGAAATAAATCTTTTTCCCATACAACAAGAAAGAACCTCATACAAGATTCCATCTAGTCCATGGCATATTACCACACTGAAGACTTGTACACCCTCGGTCCAAAATTCAAGCTTAGTAAGAACAAAGTAGCACATCTAGATGGATTTACAAGGCCTCAGCCCAACATAAATTTAATAAGAACAAATAACACAACTGTAAGAGTTATAATATAGCATAGCCGGAAATATGTATAGGACAACAACCCCAAATAAGCGTAAACAATACCACTGTAATAGTCTGAGATCTGAATATTAATAAACTCCAGCAGAGCTAACTAAAGAAAACAAAAAGTCAAGTGTCTATGACGGGGTGACCTGAGACACAAGGCAGAATCTAATGTCTAGCAGAAGCAAGAACAAGAGACAAAAGGGTGCTCTGCTCTGGAACAACCAAGATGAGTGCCATGTAAGAGAATTAACTTATAACTAGATAATAATCCATTTTTAACAATAGATTTGGTTGCAGATCCTCTAGCAAGTTCCGACATTCTGAGGACCCTGAACTGTAGAAATATCCCGAGCAAACGAGAAATCACCAAGGCCACTAAGAGCTTACTGGAAAGCCTTCGTTCGATGGAGACTGTTAGGGAAATATTGCACACTTATTGCTGATGAATGGTAACCCTTGGACCCGCTACTACCATCCATGCATTAGAGTGCAAGGAAAATAATTACTGCAATGATTAGCTGCAAAGAAAAACTAACATTCATTGCGAAGAAAATACCCAGAAAACACTTACATTAATAGAACCAGTGATTTACACATTTAACGGTGGGTAATCCGACAACCCTACATCTGTGAACTTCCTCCCGAAATGAAGTTTGAACACTACAAACTGAACTGACCATCGCAAGGAGAAAAAGAGTAGGAACAGGCGCTAAGGAGCAAAGGGACAGAATGAACCCTATCTCCAGCATTCGAGAATGAGGAAACCTCTAGGAAGAGCTTAGCCTTCGGATCAAAAATCCAAACCCCTACCATTGATGCGAGGAGAAACTCGAGGCATATAGCTACAGTAGGATAGCCTGTTCGTGCCATGCAACCATGAGAGAGTAGGAGTAAATGTCTATCTAGGTGTAAGGAGCCAACGTAATACTACTTGCTATTGTGAAGTTAGATGTGACCATAAAGGAATTAACACTGGATAATTGGAGCTAACATCAACTATAGCATGGTCAATTAAATAATTGTTGACATAAAAAATGTTACCAGCGTTTATCAAAAGTTTAATATATCACTTCTTTTCAAACCCTGTATCGAATGCTAAGGTGGCAATCATGTTTTGGGTTGTAATATTAAGTTTTATTTATTTATTACATATGTATATTTAATATCTGTAAGTAGGAGTATGGCAAGTGGTATCAGAGCTCAGGTTATCAAAACTGAGGCCACTGGCAAATTTGTTTAAGCAAAAAAACATGTTCCTTTTAGTTTTTGACCAGCTGTAACCACTAATTCATTGAGTCCAGGGAATCAAAACAACAACAAACTATGAGGAGGATCGATAGTGTACTACATAGGAATGTGGTTGGTTTAGGATCTGCAACGTTCCCTGAAAAGAACCCTGAGATATGGGTGCAATTGCTAGAGGAGGCTCGCAACACAAATCTTACAATACCGGAAATGATTCAGGAACCGAGGAATGAGATGGATCGCCTATGGGAGGACAATTCGATATTAGCCAAGGAACAGGAAACAATTATGAAAAGCCTGTTTGATAAGGAAAATCGACGCTAGCCAGTCCTCAGCCCTGAATAGGAACGAATGTGAGAAGAACAGGGTTATCACACGAAACCTGAAGGAATAATAGGAGGGGAGGAGAATCAGGAGAAGAAGTCAGATAATGCCTCTGAACATCCAACCTCAAAAAGGAAGTGAGTGGAATTACATGTTGAGTTTCAGAAAATAAAGTTGCCACTCTTTGATGGTGAACTGGAGGAGGTTGTTGAAGCTTGACATATTAACATGAATAAGTATTTCCAACTATATGAATATGATCATAATCTAAAAGCTCAGTTGGCTATTTTCCAATTACAAGGGAAGGCCATCTTATGCTGGGAAGAGGTCAAGATTGTATGAGGGGTAAGTGAATAGAATAGAATTTGGGACGAGTTCCAAAATTTTTTTAAGGAAATATTTTTGACTGAATGATTTTATGACAAGAAAGCAAGCGAATTTCACGACTTGCGTCTTAGGAAACAAACAATGGATGAGTTTACCACCCGATTTACCTCTTTACTCCATTATGTACAACGCATATGAGAGGAGAAGGCTAAGGTTCAATGGTTTGTCAGTAGTTTACACTTGGCAATGAGAGAAAGAATTGACTTCGACAACCCAAAAATGATGGATGAGGTTATACAAAAGACCACGATATGCTATCAGCAAAGCAAGCAGAAGGAAGAAGTTATGGGAAAAAGATGGGCTGATAAGAAAAATAGTAAGATTTCTATGGGTAATAAGGGTAATCGTGGTGGTGTGCGCAATGGATTTTCCAAAGGGAAAACAACAGAAATCAACATAAGAACCATCCCTTATTTAACCCACCCTCTAAACCCAATTTTAGTGAGAAATTTAGTAAAATAGATAACGAAGTGATAGTGAGGCCTCTAGTGCAATGTTGGGGATGTGGAGGCCCACACTATGTTAAAAATTGTCCTCATTGAAAAGGCAATAAACAGGTTTCACAGATCCATGAAGCATCTACAGTAGATGACATGGCCTAGAGTATACCGAAAATCAATGTCGCTCTCGAAGACCATCAGGGAGAATATCAACTGACTATGGTGGATCTTGAAGGTAATATTCTTGATTATGATGTGTCTATTTTAGTTGATCCTGGAGCTACGTTAAGCTATGTTAGTCCAAAGGTTATGGAACAGTGTAAATTAAAGACTGTCAAGTTTAAAAGCCCTTGGCTGATACAGCTGTCGACCAGGGCAAAGAGACATGTGATGGCCAAGGTCAATAACTGTCCTTTGAAAATAGCTTGTTAGCCTTTTATGGCAGATCTAAACGTACTTCCGCTTGGATCGTATGATGTGTTGATAGGCATGGACTGGCTGGAAAAATGTTGGTCAATTATAAACTATAAAACAAAAACTATTTGCTAGAAGAATGAACTAGGGGAGAAGCAAGAAATGCAAGGTATCCTAAGGCCAGTACAGATTTGAGCAATAATCGCCTCTTAACTGGCAAAGTGTATCAGGAAAAAGTGTCAAATATATGTTATACAAGTTGGTTATACCAAATCAAAAGACAAGACGACCACTTTGGAAAGTATTCCAGTGGTTCAAGATTTTGGTGATGTGTTTCCTGAAGAGATACCAAGACTGCAACCCAAAAGGGACATAGATTTCACTATTGAGTTGGTGTCAGGGGCAACTCTGGTATCCCACGTTCCTTACCGTATGAGCCTTTACCAGAATTGACAAAACTAAAAATAAAATTGCAGGAGCTGTTGGATAAAAATTACATTCATCCCAGTGTGTCTCCCTGGGGAGCCCCCACGTTTTTCATCAAGAAGAAGGATGGAACCCTTCATATGTGCATGGATTGTTGGGTTGTGTTATATTCTTTCCATAACTAGCCCACGTAGTTAACCAGGGGATTAGACAGGGGGTAGAGCCCCCTTTCATTAATTTGATTGTGTAGTGGGGGGGGAGGGGGGTCACAAGGGGTTTGAGGTCTACCTATAACCCCACTTTATGGGGTCCAAGGCAGCGCCCTGGAAAATTTTGGTTTTGGACCCTATATTAGGTTGGACAGACACACATATGGTTTTGTGCATTATTTTCTCACATGTTTTATGGACGCGATGGTTTTCGGTCCATGGCATTAGACGCTTTAGCATGTATAAATATGTATTATAACATTGAAGGGAACATAATTAAAAATCAAGCTGGTAGTCCCAGTTTTGGGATCCAGGGGAAATCTCTGTGTATATGTGTTTTATGTGATATGCTCTCCATTGTTTATTTTCTGTGTTTTATAATTCGTATGCAGGTAATTTTTGTACGGGGTTAAAACCTACATTTGGTATCAGAGCAATTTTAGTTTCAAGGGGATGCCTTCGTTGCTGACGGGTTTTGCTCGAGCCTATGGTAGACCTTGTCTAGCAGGAGATCTGTGAGATCGATTCTGGTGGTGAAAGAAGATTGCGAGCAGTGGAAAGATAGATATCGAGAAATTTGATGGTCAAAGTTTTGAGTTGTGGAAACTCAAGATGGAGGATCTGTTGGTGGACAACGATTAGTGGATCATGGTAGATCCAGGGGCTAAACCAATAGGATTGTCTAATAAAGAATGGAAGAAGTTGGATCGAAAGGAAAAGAGCATAATACGATTGTGTGTCTCAGATCCAGTATTGCTGAATGTATCAGGGGAAGCCACAACGAAGGCTTTGTAGAACAAGCTAGGGACTTTGTACCAATCTATGTCTCTAGTGAATAAACTATTCCTATAGAAAAAGATGTATAACTTAAGGGTGAATGATGGAGACTCAGTGATAGAGCATCTGAACGCATTTAACACTGTGGTAAGTCAGTTAGCATTTGTTGATATTAAAATTTCAGATGAAGATAAGTGCATCAGTTTGTTTTGTTCTCTACTAGATTCGTGGGATAGTCTAATTATTGCAATAGGTAGCAATGCAACTCCATTGAATTTTGATGAAATAGTCTCATCCTTGTTGATGGAGGAGATGAGACGGAAAAATATGAAAAGCCAGAATGGTGATGCCTTGTTTGTACGAGGACATTTCGAGAACAAAAACAAAAATAAGTCGTCGAGTGGGAGATATAAATCTAGAGGAAGATCTAAATCTCTAGGAAAACCTGTAAAGATGGTGCGCTAGAAATGTGGAAAGGAAGGGCACTAAAAAAGGGACTGTAAATCTAAAGTTCCTGATAAAGGAAAGGGATCTGATGATGCTACTTCTGCAAAGGCGAAAACCACCTCAGATGAAGGTGGGGATGTGTACTTGGCTTCTTCAAGTACACATGTACATCATGTGGCATGGTTGATTGACTCAGGTGCATCCTTTTACTTCACTCCCCATAGAGAGTGGTTCTGTGAGTATGAGAAATATGATGGTGGTGATGTCTTCTAAGGGGATGATAAGAAGGCTAGAATCATTGGTCACGAAAAGGTAAAGCTGAAGCTGCAAGGTGGAAGGGTTAGAACACTTCCGGGTGTTCTGTATATTCTTGCATTAGCCAAAAATTTGATGATGCAGGTGTAAAAACAATGCTTGAGAAGGATACCAGTAAAATGGCTTTGGGAGCACTGGTATTGATGCGGGGAGTTCAGATTGGAACTCTGTACAAGCTGCAAGGTAGCACTGTTATTGATGGGTGCAACAATTTTATGGTTCTTGAAAGTGGAGTAGAAAATCTAGTGGTCTCTGGAGATAAGACCATGTTGTGGCCTCAAAGGCTTGGACATATTGGAGAAAAGGGCCTTTGAATACTTCATGGTAAAGGTATGGTAGAAGGTATAAGTAATAGCTCTTTGGATTTTAATTTCTGTGAAAATTGTGTATATCGGAAGAAGAATTAGGTGAGTTTCCCTTCTTGTAGTAAGAGGGCGAAACAGATATTAGAACTTGTGCACAATGATGTGTTTGGACTTGTGATGGTTCCATCACTGGGTAAGTCTATGTACTATGTATCACTTATAGATGACTTCTCAAGGAATCCATGGATATATTTCCTTAAGAAGAAATTTGAAGCTTTTGACAGGTTTAAAGAATTTAAGGCTCTCGTGGAAAATCAAATAGAGAAGAAGATAAAGGTGTTGAGGACAGATAATGGTGGAGAGTTTTGCAGCAAGGAATTTGAAGAATTCTGTAAGAAGTGTGGTATAGCACGACCGAAGACTACTCCATATATAGCTCAGCAAAATGGAGTTGCAGAAATAATGAATAAGACGTTGATGGAAAGGGAAAGAAGCATGCTTAGTGGTGCTAGTTAGGACAAGAATTTTGGGTAGAGGAGGTGGATACTGCATGTTACCTGGTCAACGGGTCACCTTAAATAGCATTGGACGATAAGAATCCACAAGAGGTATGGATTGGTAAGAAACCCTCTCTTTCACATCTGAGGGTATTTGGATGTGATTCATATGTACATGTTCCAAAGGAGAAATGAACCAAGTTGGATAATAAATCTAAAAAGTGCATCTTTATTGGGTATAAGGATGGTTTAAAGGGTTATAAGCTTTGGAACCCAGTCAAACGGAAGGTTTTGTACAGCTAAGATGTGGTGTTCAGAGAGGTAAAAGATGGTGTTAAACATGAAGTCCAACCAAACGAACCTCAAAAGATAGAGTTTGAGTTGAAGGAGGAAGAATCAGACTCTACAGTAGAGGAGGAATCAGAAGATGAAGAGCCAAAAACTCTGGGTGTGAGAAGATCAATTCGAGAAATAAGGAAGCTAGAAAGGTATAGTCCATGTGCTTTCTGTTCAAATTTTGCTTTATCTATTACTGATGATGATCCCAAAACTATAAAGGAAGTAGTAGATTCAGAGGATGGCAAACTCTAGAAAGAGACCATGGCTGATAAAATGGCATCTTTGCACAAAAATGAGGCTTGGGATTTGGTGGAGTTATCGGCTAGAAGGAAACCCATTGGCAGCAAATGGGTGTTCAAGAAGAAGAAAAATGCAAAAGGAAAGGTGGAGAAATACAAAGCTTGGTTGGTAGAAAAAGGTTATTCCGAAGTGCCAGGAATTGATTTTGGTGATATTTTTTCTCATGTTGCCAAGGTAACTTCTATTAGATTACTTTTATTTGGTGTTGATACTTTTGATTTTGTGGTAGAATGGATGGATGTGAAGACAACAATTCTTCACGGGTATCTAAAAGAGGAAATATACATGAAGCAACCTGAAGGCTTTGCGGTGAAGGGTAAAAAAGAACTGGTATGCAAGTTAAAGAAGTCTCTGTATGGGTTAAAACAGTCACCAAGGATGTGGTATTAGAAATTTGATACATTTATACAGGGACTTGGCTTCATCAGAAGCAAAGCAGATCACTGTGTGTATTTCAAATTAATTGGTGATCGTGTTATTTATCTGGTCTTGTATGTGGATGATATGTTGCTTGTTGGAAATGACAAAGAAATTATCCAGGATTTGAAGACCGAATTGTCCTCCAAATTTGACATGAAAGATCTTGGTGTTGCAAACTATATTTCAGGCATGGAAATTAAAAGAGATCAGGAAAAGAGATCATGTAGTTAACTAGGGGGTTAGAGGTGGGGCAGAGCCCCCTTTCATTACGTCGATTATGTAGCGCGGGGAAGGGGGGTCACAGGGGGTTTGAGGTGTACCTGTAACACCAGTTTATGGGGTCTAAGGCAATTCCCTGGAAAATTTTGGTTTTGGACCGTATGTTAGTTTGGGTAGACCCACCTATGGTTTTGTGCATGATTTTTGCACATGTTTTATGGACACGATGGTTTTCAGTCCATGGTATTGGATGTGATGGTTTTCAGTCCATTGTATTGGATGCTTTGACATGTGTAAATATCTATTATAACATTGAAAGGAACATACTGAAAAATCAAGCTGGTACTCTCAGTTTTGGGATCCAGGGGAAATCTTTCTGTACATGTGTTATGCTCTCGCATTGTTTATTTTTTGTGTTTTAGAATTTGTATGCAAGTAATTTCTGTATGGGGTTAGAACCTATGTGGACTACCATCAACTAAATAATTTGACAATAAGAAATAAGTACCCTTTACCCCATATTGATGAGCTTTTTGATCAAGTAAAAGGGGCAACCATATTTTTGAAAATTGATTTACGATCAGGATACCACTAGATCTAGATCAAGGAGGACGATGTAGCCAAAACTGCCTTTAGAACTTGTTATGGACATTATGAGTTCGTGGTATTACCCTTTGGGTTAAAAAACACCCCAACTACTTTTATGTGCTTAGTGAACAACATATTTCATCAATATTTAGAAAAATTTGTGTTAGTTTTGATTGATGATATACTGATATATTCTTGAAATATGGAGGAACACAAGGAACACCTAAGGCTAGTTTTGAAAACCCTCTGGGAACATCAGTTGTATGCAAAATATAGCAAGTGTGATTAAGGAACAAATTCAGTCCCTAGGACATATTATTACTAAAGATGGAATCACATTGGATCTCCAGAAGATAATGACCATAACATAATTGTCAATACCAAAGGATGTAGTAGATATAAGATCCTTCATGGGATTAGCAACTTACTATAGATGGTTTGCGGAAGGATTTTCGATAGTGGCCTACCCTATCACTTATCTGCAGAAGAAGGGGAAAACCTTTAAATGGACAGCTGAATGCCAAAGAAGTTTTAAGCAACTTAAACATTAACTCACCACGACACCAATATGAAGCATAACAGATCCATGTAAGGATTATGTGGTGTGCACAAATGTGAGTAAGGAAGGGGTAGGAGGAATATTAATGCAGGAAGGTACAGTAATTGCTTATGAATCTAGGAAACTAAAGTATTATGAGTGAAAATATTCCGCTTACGGTTTCGAGTTGGCAACAGTCATTCACGCTTTAAAAGTGTGGCATCACTATCTCATGGATAAAAAGTTTTTGTCGTTGATGGACCATCACAGCTTGATTAATTACTTCATCCAGCCTACCTTAAATGTTAGGCTGGCTTGGTGGGTAGATTTATTAAGTGGATTTGACTTAAAAATTAAACATATAAAAGGGGAAGAGAACTGGGTAGCTGATGCTTTAAGTCGGAAGGTACACTACCTCTATGAAATTTCTTGCAGTGAAGGGCAGACCACTTTCATTAAGACAATTAAAAAGGTAGCAGAACAGGATCTGAATTATCAATGATTAGGAGAGGAAGCTTAAAACCCAAACAGCCATGAATACCAACAAGGATATGTGGTGGATGTTGCCAGTATGATGAGTTATAAAAAGAGACTATATGTACCTAGCCAAAGTAACATGAAATGTTTGTTTTTGGACGACTCGGGGTACCAAAAGCTGATTTCTCCACTCCGGAAGGAGTACTCCTGGCCTGGCATGAAAAGAGATGTAACAAAATACTTAGCACATTGGGTGGAGTGCCAACGTGTCAAAGCAAAGCATCAACATCCTACCAGGTTATTACATCCACTACCAATTCCAGAGTGGAAGTGGGAAATCATCTCTATGGATTTTATAACAAGTTTACCAAAACCCAAAAGAAACAGTGATTCCATCATGGTGGTGGTAGACAAGCTAAGTAAATCAGATCATTTTATACTGGTACAGTCTGCTCTCAGAGCAGTTCGAATTGCCAATATTTTTATGCAAAATATTTTCAGGTTGCATGGGTTACCTAAAACTATAATCTCTGACCCGGATGTAAAGTTTACGTCAGCCTTCTGGAGAACATTGTTTCAGGGGTTAGGGACTTAGTTAAACTTCTATACCACCTATCACCCTCAAACAGACGGGAAAACAGAACAGGTGAATCATGTTGTAGAAGATACAGTAAGATCATATGTAATGCAGCAACCATCTAAATGGGAAGACTACCTACATTTGATCGAATTTGCATACAATAATGGCTATCATACCTCTTTACAAATGGGCCCATTTGAATTATTTTATGGACAGAAATGTCGCACACCCTCCGGTTCGGGAGGACTCGAAGACAAGCTGATGCTAGGACCCGAAATGTTAAAGGAGATGGAAGAAATGGTCAAGAAACTTCGAATCAAATTAAAGGGAGCCCAAGATAAACAAAAGAGTTTCGCCGATCGAAAGAGAAATTTTAGAGAATACCAAGTAGGTGATCATGTGTATTTGAGGATTCGAGCAAAAAGAAGTAAGTTACAATGCAGTGGTTGTACTAAGCTAGCACCCTAGTTCTGTGGACCATTTCAAATCTTAGCAAGGGTTGGGCCAGTGGTATGCCAGCTCACCTTACCAAGCCATATTTGGGTCCATAATGTATTCCATGTGCCGGTTTTAAAAAGATACATTTATGATCCTAATCACATAGTCAGTTGGAAAGACATATATGTAAGAAAGTATCTTGGATAAGCTAGATAAATCTGATGTTGAAAGAAAAAACTAATTTAAATATTGTGGTTTTCAGGTCGAGCCAAAAGGAGAGTTCCTGGTCGAGCCACTAACTATTTGTAAAGTGCAATGGTAGCACTTTGGGCCAGAGGAGGCCACTTGGGATGATTTACAACTCATTAAAGAAGCCTCTCCAGGGATGTTTGATTTCGGGGGGGGGATGTAATGCTCCCGAAAAATTGTAAATATTTTTATTTTACTACAGTAAAAACAGGTGGATAATTATTGTTTTTATTTGTCTGAATGAATAAAATTGTTAATTTTCTTAAACAAGAAATGATTTGGTTTTTAGTAGATGTTGTAACTTCTTATGGAAGAAGTTGGAAAGGCAGTTGCCAGTAATAAACCCTAACTACCTCCCTTAATAGGAAGAGGGCTCCAAAGAAAAGGGAGTGAGGGGAGGAAAAACCATGCTGAAATGTCAGACAGTAAGGGGGAAAAAATGCTTAGTCAGGTGATGACCAGATAGCATGTGCTGAATGTGCAATCAAATTTGCAGAAGACAGAGGTCTTGTGAGCAAGCTTAGGGGGAGATTGGGTCATGAAGGAGGAATCTCATGGCCGAGTTGATGAAAGGAAATATATAACGAAGGTGAATTTTACCACTGGAGTTCTTTATATTTTTAGAAAGTCCAGGTAAGTGGAAATCCTTCCAGAGATAATCTGTCGAACAAAATTTAATTATGTGTTTAAGTTTGTGAATGAAAAGTAGGATTGAAACGCTTATCTTCAAAAAGATAGTCGGACTTGTTATATTAAGGATTAGAATTATTGCACTTTAGGAAAAGTATGAAACGTAGGTTATTGGTGTACAAACTGGGCTTGATACCTGAACATGAAAGTATTAAAGGGTAGGACATTTGTGTTCTGTACTAATTTAAAATTGCATTCAGAAAATTTGCTGGCTATTGAAGTATTAACCAAGTTGTGTTGACTATCAAATATTAAACAAATTAGTGGAGCTATGTATTGTCTATGTTTGTGTTGGGTTAATAAATATTTAGAAGTTGGAACCTCAAATTAGGCCAAGATAGCACAATCAAATTCTTTAGAGTAATTCACTACTAAGTGAGAAGGACTATTGTATTATTGTAGCAGATATAAAATGAAATTACATGGCTGAGCCGAAACAAAAGAAAAAGAAAAGTATTATTTACGATAGAAGAATAAACTATGTATTATGTTTTATTATTGTATTATTGTAGTAGAAATAGAATGAAATTACATGGCTGAGCCGAAAAAAAAGAAAAAGAATAAACTATGTATTTTGTTCTTTACAAGACAAAATGTATAACATAGGGAGAGGTGAGCACTCACATACAAGACTATAGTCTCTGTAGGCTCCTTCCATAACCCTAAGGAAATATGGAAACCATAGAGAGATACTGACAAAAAATAACAAAGCAATATGTTGTTCAAGTGGCAGAGGAAGCCCGCAGAAGTAAAGCCCTCTATAATCATTTGGGTGCCATGTTGCTAAAGGAAAATAAACTAATAAATTAATGAACCTTATTCATATTCACAGCAAATTATCTGTTCATAATTACACAGAAAACTACCAGACCAAGGAGTATCCATAGATTTTGTTTGTAGGAAAATCAAAGAGTAATAACATTATCTATAAATAAGAAAAAAATTTGTGTTCACTCAACCATTCGAAAGAATTCAATGCACAAACTCCAGAATGGATAGTGATGAAAGAAAACATTTTCCCATACAACAAGAAAGAACCTCCTACAATATTCCATCTAGTTCGTGGCGTATTGGCACATTGAATACTCATATGCCCTTGGTCCAAAATTCAAGCTTAATAAGAATAGAGTAGCACATCCAAATGGATGTACAAGGCCTTAGCCCAACATAAGTTTAATAAGAAAAAATAACATAACCATAACAGTTATAATATAGCATAGCCGGAAAGATGTATAGGACAACAACCCCGAATAAGCCTAAAAAGTACCACTATAACAGTCTCAGATCTAAATATTAATAAACTCCATCAGAGCTAACTAATGAAAACAAAAAGATGAGTGTCTACATAGGAGTGACCCAAGACACAGGGAAGAAGCCCATGTCTAGCAGAAGCAAGAAGAGGAGACAAAAGGGCGTTGTGCTTTGGAACAGCTAAGATGAGTGCCTTGTAAGAGAATTAACTTATAAATAGACAATAATCCATTTTTAACCTCGGATCTGGTAACAGAGCCTCTAGCCAGTTCCGAAATTCTGAGGACCCCAAACTGTCAAAATATCCCGAGAAAACGAGCTATCACCAAGACCACTAAGAGCTTACTGGAAAGCCTTCGTTCGATGGAGACTGTTATGGAAATCTTGCACACTTCTTGCCAATTGCTAGTAACGCTCAGACCCACTACTACCATCCTTGCAACAGAGTGCAAGGAAAATAATTACTACAATGATTAGCTGAAAAGAAAAACTAACATTCATTGTGAAGCAAATACCCGGAAAACACTTACATGAATAGAACCAGTGATTTACACATTTAATGGTGGGTAATTCGGCAACCCTTCATCTGCAAACTTCGTCCTGAAATGAAGTTCCAACATTGCAAAGTGAACTGACCAGCGCAAGGAACAAAATAGAAAGAACAGGTGCCGAGGAGTAAAGGGATAGAATGAACCCTAACTCCATCATTCAAGAATGAGGAAACCTCTAGAAAGATCTTAGCCTTTAGATCAAAATCCCAAAAACTCTACCATGGATGGGAGGAGAAGCCCAAGGCGTACAACTGCAGTAGGACAACCTGCTCGTGCCATTCTACCATGACAAAGCGGGAGTAAATGTCTAGCCAGGCGTAAGGACCCTACATAATACTTAGCTGTTGTGAAGTTAAATGCGACCATAAAGGAATTAAAGCGGGGTAATTGGAGTGGACACCGACTATAGCATGGTCAATTAAATAATTGTTGAGATAAGAAATGTTACCAGTGTTTATCAAAAGTTTAATATATCACTTCTTTTCAAACCCTGTATCAAATGCTAAGGTGGAAATCATGTTCTGGGTTGTAATATTAAGTTTATTTTATTTATTACATATGTATGTTTAATATGTGTAAGTAGGAGAATGACAATTATTCCCATCAAAATTTATAGGAAGAATTTCTAAAATTATAATGGGAAATAATATATAGTATATATGTTATTTACTCAACTATGAGCTATTTTCAAGGATTTGATTTTTTTGATAACTTTTTTGTAAATATTAAGAATAAAAATCACTACACATATATATAAAGATCATGAATGTGTATTGCTAACATATCCATAATACGTGAAGCAATTATCCACATCGTATTATATTATGAAAATGTTATGATAAGACCTTAAAATTATGGTCCAATAAAAAATTTGTATGGTAGTTTTTTTAATAATATTGAAAAATAAATATTTGTTTTTCAAATGGATTGCTACAAATTGTGGTCCAATAAAAAATTTGTATAGTAGATATTCTAATAATATTGAAAAATAAATATTTGTTTTTCAAATCGATTGCTACAAATTATGGTCCAATCAAAAATTTGTATAGTAGATTTTTTAATAATACTAAAAAATAAATATTTCTTTTTCAAATGGATTGCTACATTCCTCTAAATAAACTTTAGGAATAGGACGTTAACATTCTCCCGTTTATTTTTTTTAACTTTGGAATTTTGTGTTCCTAATGCCTCAATTAGAATGGTTGCATTTTTATCTTCAAATGGATAACATTTTTGTTTCATGATGTTGTTATAGAAAATCAAAATTTGTATTTATATATTTATTAAAACATTATTTACTTGTAAAATTAATTTTTACATGTCTTTTGTTATTGTAAGTATTAAAAAAAAAAGAAATATATTGAATTGTCAATAAGTTAACTGTGAAACAACATTTTCATTTCATTATTGTGCCGAGAGGCACATTCTATAGCCCAATATATCCCCTAATGTAAGTATGTCACATTCTCAAAAATAATAACAATAATTTTCGCTAATGAATATGAATGAATCATAAATTTACCTTTAAAAAAAATTACCACATTAAAATTCCAAATTAGCTAAAAGTTTAAACATTTTTACTCTTTACTATGAACCTTTATCCCTATCTAGTGCACCATCCTCATAAAATAAGTGCATCTCCAGGTACTGACTTCATGCAACTGATTCTTCCAATTCTTTAAGTCTTATTTTAAATTTGAGGCACATGATCCAATGTTGTACCAGATCAACACTCCATTGACTGTAATATTTACATAGTCATCCCCTTGAGTTGCGACATTATAAATATTATCCAAGTCTTCCCAAAAAATCTCATCTTTCACTAGCTCAATATATCTATCTCCTTCATGCAGATCTAATGGTTCGATTACTTAGATATCTCAACCTTAGAAAATCATTGTCTTTCCTTTAGCTTAATAATTACTTGGTTGTCAAAGGCGCGCTCGATTACCGAAGGAGTCATATACGGATAAATATAATCAATGATCTTGATCATCTTGAAATCTATAATTCTTGAAACCTCGTTGATATCCATTATTACTCTTGATAACCATTCAATAGGAAAGTTATGATGCTTGTTGTCCAACCTGCTATGAATTGGAGACCAACTTAGCTCGGGCTTCCCCATCATCTACCATGTTAGTTTTGGTATAATATTTACATTTGATCCCAAGTCCAATATGATTTTGTCTTCCTTGTATTTTTTGATTTTAATGCCGAATCTACCTAGGGCATGGGGTTATTTCAATAGCTCTAAGAAATGTTCCAAAAAAACTTCAATCTAGATATATATTTTTTCCTCTACTCCCTACCTATAGTCGAATAAAATCTCTATGACATGGCCACTTTGTCCCCAAATTCCAGCCTATCCAAGTCTTCTACAACTATTTACTAATAGGCCTTCTTATATGTGGTTTTTATTCACATAGGATCAAATTTTGGAGGGGGTTTAGGGGCTATCCTTACCCAATAGGGTTGCAGTGTCCAATGTATTACAATATTTCTCTTATCCTAACACTTCCTTGTCTTACCATGCCTACTCATAGTTTATTCTAGCGTGGTTTGATGATGACCATTAGCACATTAGGTCCCTTCTTCTCCTACCGCTTGGTGATCAACTGGGAAAATTATCAATCAGGTGATCTTATGATTTTCAATAGAGGAAAGTGCAACAAGGATTAATGTAGTCTTGGGCCACATGTACTAATTGTCTACAACTATAGCAAACTATGGTGCTTTTCCCTTAGTCAAATCCTCCTCTTTGTCGACCGAGTCCTCCAGCTCCTCTAATTCCCATACCCAATCCTCATCATTGTTGGTTGTACTATCCACCTTGGTTATATCTAAGTTGGTTCAATCCAGTTAGCATGGCTTCATTCCATATAGGCCCCAACAATTAGAATGAATTAATCGTGCAATCATTCATTAGCTCTAGTGCATGCCAAATATGGATGCCATGTCCAACTAATATATAAAAGTTTTCAAATAAAGTACAATATGTGGCCTCATACTTTTGCATCATCAGGATATTGGACATTATAAAACCCCATACCCTATAGATCTCACACCAAATTCCTCTTCCTTGTGAAAGAATGTTTGTTGTACCAACCATCATGTAGTCAGTCAATAATTTACATTAATTTCTACCCTATTTGATAGATGATGCACCATAGTTCGTCCAACTTTTCCTACCCCTTATTCCAACCTTTAATTTGTGAAGCTAATGCAGTCACTTGTGATTGCACCTATGTCATACCATTGTTCTCCCAACCTCTTATTAACGAGGATTGTATCTTCAACGCAAATTCTAGAACTTCTTACTGCATGTCTATCTAGTACTTTGTTAAGGGCATCCTAATATGCAGCAATAGTCTGAAAAAAATTCATTATTTGTGTGAAATTTCAAGTGTCAACCTATCCTACAACACTTTAATTCATTGGTCAAAGTCCCATACTCACTCTCCCAAACTCCTCTTTACTTCTTCTAATTCCACAATACATTGGAAGTACAACTTCAACTTTTGGAAGTCCCTAATAAATTCTTACTTGATCTCCATGAGGGTCCTATTTTGTACAACTGGAATCATACTTTTGAACTTCATCTACAATGTTAGTGCATGATCACAAAACATTACTTCCAGTTGTTCAATCTTCATGGCCTTGTCATGGACATTCCTAATTATCCATATCGTATTAGATATGAAAACCATTGTTATGGGTACTTATTCCCACTACTCTGAAACATGGGCATCCACAAAAATAAAACTATCATGGTACTGTACACATTACTTCATAATTATGTACTCATAGCTCTGCTTGCTGAACTGCCAGAAACTTATGCACTTGATTATGCACTACTCTGATTTTGGGAACCATGTGTCATCCCTCATACAATTGCATTCATTCCAATACTACTGTTATTTCCTCCTCCCTATTTACAATTACCTTCTACACTATTCATATCAGTGCACTAAGTGCTCACCTCCTTGTTCGTGGATACATGTGGGGTCATGGGCTCGACATTAGGCATGGTATGATTATACAATTCTAGTACCATATATTTCATCATATATATACTCATATATTATCTCTCTCCTTCCTCCCTTCATGGTGTCTCGAACTACATCCCTTCCTAGGACTAATCACTAGCACTACTCTATGTCATATGATGGCCCCTCCTAACCCCACCCTTTGGGTTCTTTCTTTTGGAATGCATTGATGTTTACCAACCTCATCCTACATCACACCATCAATACCTCTTTCCACTCCTCAAAGTTTCATCGTCGTAACTCCGTTTACCCATCCTTTCCATTTTCCTTTTTATGCGCATCTATAGGGCCATTATCATCCTCTACTACAATCTTTATTCCTCTTCTTTATTTCTACTCCTCAAAACATCTCCCAAGTCTCAGCCACATCTTCTTGCATATGGGAATATTAGTTTTTCATGGTGTTGGGCTCAAGAGGAAAAACATATGGATCATATTACATCATCTTTATAAACAATCTTATTGACCTTATGAATCTGCCTCTTATTCCCTTCATAAATTTCTCCTCTCTATAGCACAGAACGCCATTGCTTCTACTACAAACACAAAAATATATCATTATCAACCATTTTCAAACATAAAATCAACAAAATTGGATGTTTTATTTGTTACTACTTGGAGTTGGTGTGCTGCCTCTGACATCCACTTCTTTGGCATGTCGTTCCAATATGTTGGGTTGGAATCCTTCAATAATTGAGGCCATTCTCTCAATATATTTGAAAACTCCCCAAAGAAATATTCATGAAAGTAGATGAACATGTACTTCTAAAGGCATTTATCTATGCTCTCATTTTGGTCTCCTACATCTTTTGCAGCAAACTCATGCAACTTCCATTTGAACCACCATGTAATTTCCTCCCTAGTTGGGTTCCATGACTTCCATATTCCTAGAGCACTATCCTGTCACGAAACCGTGCCATTCACAGGAATGCAACTATTTGGTGGCGTATATAATTTCAATAGACCTAGGATTCAATACGTAGTGGCCAATAAATACTTCTTAGCATTGTCCCTTTTGGAAACACACACGAAATGAGTAAAGCCACACCTGAGATGCTAATGAGTGACTACAAGAACTAGGATTCCTTAATATGATGAGCTTATCTTTTGACTCATGACGCACTACCTGTAGATGACAGATCACTATTTTCCTATCAATGTGCACCATGGAGAGTGTTAAGCCTTTTGAAGAATTAGCTAATGTAAGATTATAGGATGAGAATTTGGAGTAGATGATAGGAGGTGGTAGGTTTAGTCGTTAAGGATTAAATCCACACTAGACCCAAATTAATCCTCTTACAAACATAAAAACATAGTTATTACTTTACCATTTCCCTGAAGGCCATTCACCTATTCAAACATATTCATAAATGTTTAGAACAAAGAAAATTTACTTTGCATGGAATCATCTCATAGCACATAGTTATCATGAGAAACCAAATCATTAAGCATTTTTATGAGTATTCAATGTACGATAAATCACATAGGGAACCAATATATTCCCATGTGCATACAAAATATAGAAAAATGCGCAAGACATAATAAACAACTCTTTCGACCACTTGTTTACATTTTCATTAATAAAAGAGGTGTTGCACGAAGTGTCACAGTCACTAAACCAACTAGCTCACCAGCCCTCCAAAATAACATTGTGAAACAACATGAATGAGACCATAAACCAAACACATAAGGACTAAAATCATATAAAAGTAAACCTATTCATTACAATAATTTTTGCTAGCAGGAATAGACTCAAACATACACCCAAGACTTAGAATAAATAGAAAGAAATATGAGGCAACTATACACAGACTCTATCGGTCAGTCACACTTTCTTTTTCTTGTCCAACATCTAACATGCAACCTGTGCTCTATCCTAAGAAACCCTTCCTATATTTTCATAAAAACTTCTAGAACCTTGTTGATCTCTCACCTAATCACTCTAACTATCTTGCAATTTGTTAGGGTATTTTCTCATTTGTTCTTATATGTGTCCTGCTTATTACCAGTCATTCCAAATAACCTTCCCACTAGTCGACTCCACTTTGTTACTTCTTCTCTTTCTACAAAAATTATACCACCTCCAATATGCAATGATATCCTTAGTTGGCTCTACTCTTCTATAACATCCTAGCTACCAATATTCTTCTACACCTATCTTCATCCTTGGGAATCACTATTACACTTGTGCGACATCCACTTGTGTCATGATCTACATATTTCACCAGCCCCATGTTTTCCTCCACTCATCCTTCGACACTCTTCATCCCTATTGTCTGATCTTGTACTTCAAAATATTAGGAAAAAAATACGGGTTCCAATGCCCCTATCTTCTTCCATCTCTCTCTCTATCTCTCTCCCCCATTTAAAATTTCTCTAATTCAATTTACATAATTATTGGTGTCTTTTTCTCTATGTGCGTCCCTCTCTTTCTCTTTGACAGACAAGCAAACTCCCTCTCTACTCCATCTCTCTTTCTCCCTATATCCCACTCTCTATATTTGCATCTCTCTTTATATTTATATCTCTTCTTTCATCTTCAACATCTCTCCCTCCCTCTCTCTCTATCCATATATCTCTTCTTCCACTCTCTATCCCTCTCTACCTCTCCTCTATTAAAATCCCTCCACTCTCTATCTATCTCTCCTTCGTCTTTGTCTCCTTCCTTCTCTCTCTTCGCCACACTCTTTATCTCTCTATTTCTATTATATATTTGTATATGTCACTCAATATCTTATTCCCTCTTTATTTTTGTTTCCTTCCTCTTTCCTTGTCACCCCCCCCAACTCTTCCTCACTATATCTCCCCTCCCACCCCCATCAATCACTCTCTTACACCTTTCCTATGACTTTCTCTTTATATATATCTTCTTCCCTCTCTTTCTTCTCTACCCATCCACCCCTTTGTCTCTCCTTCTCTCTATTCTTCCACTTCTTTCTCACTCTCTATCTCTCTTTTAGACACTATATCCCTCTGTATATTTCTCCCATCTCCCCCATCTCTCTCTCTATCCCTACCTTTCACTTTATCCCTTGTCTCTCTATTTTTCCCTCTCATTCATCCTTATTTACCCCTTACACTTCCTTCCTCCCTCCCTCTTTGCCCCTCTAGCTCTAAATTGTTCCCTCTCTATCTTATTGCTTGTTTCTTAGGCTCATCCCACCTGTCTCTATTTATTTATTTCTCTCAATAATTACCTTTGTCTCTCTCTCCCTCCCTCATGTTTTCACTCCTTATCCACTCCCTCTCTCCCCCACTCCCTCTTGCTATCACTCCCTATCCTCTGTCTCTCTCTCTCTTCTCATCACTATTCATATTCTTTCTCTCTCTCACCCTTTCCTTCATCACTTATCCCTCCTGTATTTATCTATCCCTACCTCACTTAATTTGAAATTCATGGAAACTTCTCTCACTCTATCCATAGATATCTTAGTATCCCTCCCTTTTTCCTTGTCTATCTCTCCCTCCCCCCTCTCGCTCACCCCCTCCTATTTATATTTCTTTATATATACACACCCCCTCTTTCTCCCTCCTCCCCCCCCAATTCTCTATTTCTCTCTATTTCTTTATCCCTCCATCTCTTACTGAATTTTTTATTCACAATAATGCCCCTCCAACTCTCTCTCTCTATCTCTCTCTCTCTCTCCCCTCCATATCCATCTCTACTCCATCTCTTGATCATTATTTATATCACCCTCCATCACTCTCTTTCATTCTCATTCTCTTCTCAATTGCATCATATTACTATATCTTAGTCTCCCTCTCTCTTCCCTCTCCATTCTCTCAATATTTCCCCAACTCCCACTCTTACTCATACACATAGTCTCTCTCTCTCTCTCTCTCTCTCTCTCTCTCTCTCTCGCAAAGTCTCTCTTCCTCACTCTCCTGCATCTACTTTTCTCTCTCTCTTTCAATCACTTATTCAAAACATCCACCTCCATATTTTTCTCTTTCTTCTTTCCCATATCAATGACAAATACCTCCCTCCCTCGCCAAAGCCCACCTTCCTTCCTTATCTCTCCCACTCCTCAACTTTCAATCATTCTCAGACATTACTCACCAAATCCTTCTTGCCATCTTGCCCCCCTCTCTTTCTTTATTTATTTTCCTCCTTAGGTTTCTCTATACCTCTCTCTATCACCCTCCCCACCCCACAAACTTGCCTTAACCATTTCCCACAAACTCACTCTTCCACTCTCCTTATGTTATCTATGCTTCTCTACATAGTTATCTTTTTGTATCCCTTGGCCACTCTATCCGTCCCTCTCTCACCCTCCCCACCACCACAAACCCATCTCATCCATTTCCCAAGTGTTTTCCTTGCACTAGAAACATGCAAACATTTTTAACATGCAAAAATTGTTGGCACAAAGAACATGCATGCACTATTAACACACACACACACACGTTTGTTTTTTTGCTTGTTTTTTTTTTGTTTTTTTTGTTTGTTTTTTTTTTTTACTTTTTTTTTTCATTTAAAATTTTCTTGATGGAAATGCTACATTCATGGTGGCTTTGTTGCTTTAGATACTACATTCATGGTGACTTTGTTGCTTCAAATATATGTTTAGGATCACAAACCTAATTTTTTTTGCTTTAAAAATATATGAAATCATAAGTTTTTGAGAAAAACATCTCTATCTCTATATTTGATATTATTTTTCTATAATCTAAACAAATCCATTGTGCATGAAACTTCATACCCATATAGAGTCATTGTATAAGTTTCAAATATCTAATTTTCTTTTTAATTAATAATTTTTACTATATTGAATACATATATCTTTGACATTATCAAATTTAAAAATCATCACTTGTCTATTTCCATGATACCTTTTGCGTTAATGTTGGAAAAGAAATATAGGAGGACATTAAGGCCTATAAATTTAAAAAATAATGAGGAATTTTTTGTAATTGTAAAACCCTTTTAAGTTGTTCTAAATAAAGTTTTGTAAATTCAATATATAATGATGTTCATAATTAAAAAAAATATAACATTAAAATTAGAAATTTTGCAAAATAGTTGTGCACAGAACAATTTATTCTCTACAAATTCATAAAAAAATTAGTAAGATTCCACTATTTAGATACTAGACCACATTACAGGAAACAAATGCCTTATATTTTGACTGAAAAATAACTTAGCAATATTAGAAAAACTCAAAATTTACATAGTTAAACACAATTTATATAATACAAATTACATGTTCAAAAATACATATATTTTATGATTTTACAACATCTTTAAATTCATTTCATAAATAGCTTTAATTATCCCTCCTCAAAATTACTATATTATTGTTTTTCTAATTTTTCATTACCACCTTCATTAATAAAAAACCACTATTGACCACAAACCTATAACTTAACAAGAAGTAAAACTTTATCATAATAATGAAAAAATCACTATTGAAACACAACCTATAACTTAATAACCATAAATTTATAATAATAAAAAAATAATAAATAAGAATTATAAATTTCAAATAAATGAAATACAATATCACTAAATAAGTACTCGAAATCAATTATTAAGAAACCACAACTTCCAAATATGCATTTGAAATCACGTAAGTTTGTTATTTTGGAAAATAAAAATTACACCGCATAGGTATGCTACTATTATAGCAAGTTGTTATCTTTAAATAATTTGATTTGAAATCAGTTAACCAATTATGAAGAAACCACAACTTCCAAACATGGGTTTGAAATCACATAAGTTTCTTATTTTGGAAAATAAGAATTACACCACATGGATATGCTACTATTATACCAAATTGTTATGTTAAAATAATTTGGTTTGAAATTAGTTAGATTTTTTATTACATTACATAAGTATGCTACTATTATACCAAGTTGTTATGTTAAAATAATTTGATTTGAAATCAGTTAGATTTTTTATAGAATTTTATATTAGAGAAAACTATTTTGATTTCAAAGTAAATATAGTCTAAAATTATAATATTAATTCGATTTTGAAATGAATTATTGTTTTGAGTATGTATTTTTGATAGCCATGGTATTGGCCTGTGATATTGTGACAAAACTTATGTATAAATTAATAATATCCCTAATAAAATGAAGATAAATATCATAATTTAAAAATTTATTATATTATATATTATCTGTAACTTTTAATTGCATTGATTATTAATTAAATTTAAATATAATTATAAAAAAAATATTTTACATACTAGTTTCCGGCTATTTTGTTTACTCAAAATTTAATTTAAAAAGTATTCAATCAAATTAAAATTAATTATTTAATTTATAACTAAAAATAACATTAACCTACTATCTTTCCATCCCATCTCCTCCCCATTAAATTATAAATCACCTCTAACAGAATAAAACTTTGATATCAAAAGAAGCAATGGAGAGGGTTGTAGTTCCTTCGTATAGTTGCTGGTAAATTTTAAGGGGTTAGAGCTATTTTGTGTAGAAGTTGATAAATTCAAGGGTTGTATCTGCTTTTAGTGGTTGTTGATAAATCATGTAATAGTTTCCTCTTTCTAGTTGTAGCTAGATAATTTTGTAACAGGAAGTTGTAGCTTGCCTTGTTAAGGAATTGAAAAAACGTTTGAAGAATTTGTATGTTTGCTTATGTTATGTTATTCCTTGTCATGATCATTTGAGTAGATTACTAAAGTATTTCTTGGTGTCATAACATCATTAAAACTGAAAGAAAGTTTTTACAATTACAAGACACTAATTCACCCCACTCTCATTATTGTCCTCGTTTCTAACATCTCACTTTTCCCAATGCTCTGTCATCATGCATTAGGAGAAAACCATATTTTCTTGCTACAATTTGTGAGTGGGAATCATCATGAAACAACTTTTTCGTATGGATTCTCAAGGCCTTCCATCAAATGGAATCGAGATAAGGTAACCGGTACCACTGTATCTTTACATGAGAACCATCTATGCAAATGGTAGGGATCGTAGTTTGTCTGAACCTCCCATATAACTTATCCACCCTACTTGTCCTATACATCACATTCCTATTTTTCTCATTTTGGATTCTTTGAATTATTCTCCTTTTCAACAGTCGCGTCCTCCCGTTGGTGTTAACGTCTACGGTGTTTCCCTCTTCTACTTTATTAGCCCACCTCCCTCTTCCTTCCACACCCTTTTTGTATCTCTAAAAATATCCTATCTTTTTTGTGCTACTCTTGTGCCGTCCTTTTCTTCCTCACTTCTCAACCATCCTCATTCCCTCTATTCTCTTGTTAGGCTCAAACTCCCCTCAATCCTTTATTTCTTCTCGACAGGGCCATTGGGTGGTATTTTATAGCATTTCCCTCCTCTTGTTGCTTTGTCATCCCTACATGTAATTTTGACCCTATTAAAACAATTTTCAAATCTGGATCACTCCATGCTGGCATCAACCTGATTCAAAACCATTTCCTCCGTTAAACTGATATGATGGTTCACAAGTGCTACCTACCTCACACTAATCACACTCTAGTAATTTTAATTTTTTCACCTAAGTTTTATATCCTTTTTACCCTTCATATTAAAAATATATGGTTTGATCGGCAAACTGTGGCCTTTCCTTTGTTATAGAATAGGATTTGATAATTTCTCATTAGCTTTATTTGATTTCCATCAATATTTCCGTAAATAGAATGGTCATTCCAATGTATTTTTTATCACTTGGACTTGTCCTTCATTTATGTCTCTAAGCATTCACATGTTGAGATACACCATATTATACTCCCATATTTTACCATGAACTCTTGACAGATTATCTTTTGGGACCACAACCCCCAAAATAGTGTTTTATTTATCTTTAACCATACTTGTGAATGGAATTGAATCCAACTTAGCCTTTTCCTTTCCATTGCAGTAACCTGGTTTGTACCTCTTCTTCATAAAATATCCAAACACCAACCTAATTATTAACCTTACATGATTCAATCTTATTTATGTCAACTTATAATGTACAAGTAGGGTATGACACCCCCTCCCATTATTACTTGGTTATATTTCCTACTTCTTGAAAGGTTGTGTAGTCATATGTCATAGCTACCTTATCATAGAATAAAGTCATTCCTCTAGCCCCTATACCTTTTATCTAAGATTTGTCAGTGCTTCCATATCCTTTGAAACATCAATATTTTTGTCCTAGTATCCACTCAATATATCTGCAACATTTTTGATAGTTTATTCATCACCATAATCTCAATGGTCACCATCTTGGGACTTTATTCAATCCCAATGTTCTCTTTTCTAGTCTTCATCGACTGTGCTTACTCCATGAACTGTAATGGTCATACTTCTACTACATGCTCACCTTCAGCTTTCGAACATTGGAGGTTCAAAGGATCATCATCATCCTGTTTGTTCTATGCTACATTGTAGCACTCCAAAATATCATATACCTGTTATATATGTTGATGTGTTTAACATAGTGACCCACTCAATATCATCATTGGTTTGTTAACGATGCATATCTTTCATCACACTACCTTCAAAGATTCATCCAAATCTTTCTATTTAGATTCAAAATTGAATGTAGCATTCAAAGTTTGCACCATTTCATCCAAATTCCATGTTCCTCTTCACACTTCCAATTCAACATACTAATTTTCTAGAATGACATCCAAGGTGTGTATAAATCAATGTATCCATTCTTGTGTTGGTACTTGTCCTTTAGTCCATGCTACGTCACTCCACTTCATGTGAGCCCCGTTGACCTCCCTGCTTGAATATGTATCTCCTAGGATCCTCAAACAAGTCCCAAATTGATTGTTCATCAGTTTTTTACACCTTATACATCCCATGCCTTTCTCTTTGTGCGCAACCCACCGTCTAGCTGGGGTGGCATGAAACATAACATCATATGTGGAATCCTCTCATAGTTTCTTATCTAATCCTCATACTCTTGAAATAAAATATCCACTTCGAACAACTAATTGAAGTGAGATTGACTCTTTACCTATATCGCTATCTAGTGCACCATCCTCACAACTTGTGTGCATCTCCAGGTACTCACTTCACGCAACTGCTTCTTCCAATTCTCTAAGGCCTATTCTAAAATCGAGGTGCATGATCCAATGTTGTGCTAGCTCAACACTCCATCGACTATAATATTAATGTTGTCATCCCCTTAAGCTGTGAAATTATAAATATTATCCAATTCTTCCCAACTAATCTCACCTTTCACTGGCTCAACATATCGATCTCTTTCATGCATATCCAATGGTACGATTACTTGGATATCCCCCCCTTCAAAAATTGTCTTCTTTTAATTACGTGGTTCTCAAAGGTGCACTCGATCCGTGAAGGATTCATATAGGGATCAACATCATCAAAGATCTTGATTACCTTGAAATTAATACTACTTGAAACCTCATTGATATCCACTGTTACTTCTAACAACCATTCAATAGGAAAATTATGATGCTTGTTTGCAAACTGCTATGAATTGGAGACCAAGTTAGCTTAGGTTTCCCCATCGTCTCCCATGTGCTTTTTGGTATAATATTTATATTTGATCCCAAGTCGAAGATGATTTTGTCCATCTTATATCCTTTGATTTTAATGTCGAATCAAAATTGTTTATTGGTTCTCATCCTGCGAGCTACTTGGTTCACAACGCTTGGTGACTCATAGGTGATACTCTTCTCAGATCAATTTTCACATTTCTCCACCATCTTTCCAAATATATCTAGGGCCTGGGGCTATTCAATAGCTCTGAGCAACATTGCAAAAAACTTTGAACTAGATCTATTTTTTTCCTCCACTAACTACCTATAGTCAAATCAAATCTTTATGTCATTGCCACTTCATGCCCAACTTCCAACCTATCTCATTCTTCTATAACCATTTCCTTCTAGGCCTCCTTATATGTCATTTTTGTTTATATAGAATCAACTTTCGAAGGGGATTTAGGGGCTATCATTACCAACTAGGGTTGTAGTGTACGATGTATTGAAATATTTCTCTTATCCTAACACTTCCTTGTCTTACCATGCCCACTCATAGTTTATTCCTACGAGGTTTGGTGACAATCATCAACACATTGGGTCCCTTCTTCTCCTACTGCTTAGTGTTCAACTAGGGAAAATTATCAATAAGATGATCTAATTATTTTCAATAAAGGCAAGTGCAACAAGGATTAGTGTAGTCATGGGCCAAGTATACTAATTGTCTGTAACTGCAGCAAACTAAGGTGCTTTTCCCTTAGTCAAATCCTCCTCTTTGTTGACCTGCACCTCTAGCTCCTCTGGTTTCCATATCCAATCCTATTCCTTGTTGGTTGTACTATCCACCTTTCATATATCTAAGTTGGTTGAATCCAGTTAACATGACTTCCTTCGATTTAGGCCCCAACACATGGAATGAATCAAATGTGCACTCATTCGTCAGCTCTAGTGCATGAAAAATATGGGTGTCGTGTCCCACTAATATATAAAAGTTTCCAAGTATGATAGAATATGTAGCATCATGCTTTTTCATCATCAGGAAATTGGACATTATAAAATCCCATAACCAATAGAACTCACATCAAATTCCTCTTCCTTGTGAAAGAAAGTTCGCTGTGCCAACTGTCACGTAGTCAGTAAACAATTTACATTAATTTCTACACCATCCCTCTATTATATAGATGGTGCACCATACCTCCTCCAACTTTTCCTACCCTTATTCAAATATTTAATTTTCGAAGCCAATGCAATCACTTGTGATTACACCTCTGTCATACCATTCTTCTCCCCACCTCTTATCGGTGATGATTGTAGCTTCAACACAAATTCCAGTGTTTCTTACTACATGTCTATCTACTAATATGTTAAGGGTATCCTAATATCCAACAATAGTCTAAAAACAAATCTTTATTTATGTTTCATGTGCAAAATTTCAAGTGTCAACCTATCCTTCAACACTTTAAATCATTGGTTGAAGTCCCATACTAACTCTCCGAAACTCCACTTGACTTCTTCTATTCCCATAATAAATTGGAAGTACAACTTCAACTTTGGAAGTCCCTAATAAATTCTTGCTTGATCTCCATGAGGGTCCTATTTTGTACAACTGGAGTCACACTTTTGAACTTCATCTACCGTCCTAGTGCATGATCCCAAAACATTGCTTCTAGTTGTTTAGTCTTCATGGCCTTTCCTTCGACCTTCCTAACTATCCATATGGCCTCATATATGAAAAAAAGTTGTTATGGGTACTTATTCCCAACACTCACAAACATGGGCATCCACAAATATACAAATACCATGGTACTCTACAGGTTACTTCCTAATTAAGTACTCGTATCTCTGCTTGCTAAACTGCCATTAAATTATGCACTTGACTGTGCACTACTTTGAGTTTGGGAGCCTTGTGTCATCCCTCCTACAATTTCATTGATTCCAATACTACTATTATTTCCTTCTTCATATCTACAATTAGCTTCTACACTATTCATATCAGTGCACTGAGTGCTCACCTCTAGGTTCATCAATACATGTGGGGTCGTGGGCTTGACACGAGGCATGGTATGATTATACAATTCCAAAACCATATATTCTATAATACATAGACTCATTTACTCTCTCTCTCCTTCCTCCCTTGATGGTGTCTTGAACTACATCCCTTCATAGCTCTAATCACTAGCACTACTCTATGTCCTATGATGGCACATTGTAGACCCATACTTTGGGATCTTCCTTTTGGTAGGAATTGATGTTTACCAACCTCATCCTATGCCACCCCATCAATACCTCTTTCCACTGCTCAAAGTTTCATCCTCCTAACTCCCTTTCCCCATCCCTTCCATTTTTCTTTTTATGTGCATCTATAGGCCCATTATTATCCTCCACCATAATCCTTATTCCTCTTCTTTATTTTTACTCCTCAAAATATCTCCCGAGTCTCCAACACTTCCTCTTCCAAGTGGGAATATTAGTTTCTCATGGTGTTGAAGTCAAGAGGAAGAACACCTTGAATCTGCCTCTTAGTCCCTTCATAAATTTCTCCTACTCTATAGCACATGACACCATCTCTTCTACTACAAACTCAATAATATATCCTTCTAAACCATTATCAAACATAAAATCAACAAATTTGGATGTGTTGTTTATTACTGCTTGGAGCTGATGTACCTCCTCCAACATCAACTTCTTTGGCCTATCGTGCCAATACGTCGGGTTGGAATCCTTTAATAATTGAAGCCATTCTATCAATATATTTAGAAACTCCCTAAAGAAAGATTCATGAAAGTCAATGAACATGTACTTCTATAGACATTTCTCTATGCTCTAGCTCTTGTCGCCTATATCTTTCACATAAAGCATATACAACTTCCATTTGAACCACCATGTAATTTCATCACTAGTTGGGTTCCACAACTTCCATATTCATATAGAACAATTGTGTCACGCAACCATCCTAGTCATGGGAACTGAACTATTTGTTGGCACACATAGTTACAATAGACCTGGGATTTGCTACATAGTGGCCAATAAATACTTGCTTAACATTGTCACTTTCAGAAACGCACATGAAATGAGTGAAGGCACACCCAATATTCTAATGAGTCAGTATTAGAACTAAGATTCCTTAGTATTATGGGATTAAATTATGACTTGTGATGCACTACCTGTCGATGAAATATACTTTACTATTTTCCTATCAACGTGCACCATGCACAGTGTTCAGCCTTTTGACAAATTAGCCAATGTAAGATTCTAAGATGAGAATTTGCAGTAGATGACAGGAGGTGGTAGGTTTAGTTGTTAATAAGGATTAAATCCACACCATGCCCAAATTAATCCTCTTACAAACATATAAAATTAGTTATTACTTTACCCCTCCCTAAAGGCGATTCGCCTCTTCAAACATATTCATAAATGTTCAGAACAAAGAAAATTTACTTTGCATGGAATGGTCTCATACTGCATAGTTATCATGAGAAATCAAATCATTAAGCATTTTTATGAATATTCAACCTATGATAAATCTCATGAGGAACCGATATATTCCCATGCAGAAACAAAATTAGAGAAATCCACAAGAGATAATAAACAACTCATTCAACCACTACTTTATATTTTCATTAATAAAAGAGTTGTTCCACAAAGTGTTACATTCGCTAAACCAACTGGCTCACCATCCCTCCAAAATAACATTATTTACCAACAAGAACAAGACCATAAACCCCACAAATAAGGATCAAAATCATATAAAAGTAAACCTATTCATTACAATAATTGTTGCTAGCAGCAATGGACTCAAACATAAACCCAAGAATCAAAATAAATAGACAGAAATATGAGGCAACCAGACACAAACTCTATCAATCAATCACTCTTTTTTTTCTTGTCCAACATCCAACATGCAACCCATGATCTATCCTAAGAAACCCTTGTTATCTTTAAATAAAAACCTCTGGAACCTTGTCGACCTCTCACCTAATAACTCTAACTGTCCTACAAGTCATTAGGATATTTTCTCATCCATTCTCAAATGTCCCCTGCTTATTACCAATCATTCAAAATAACCTTCCCACTAGTTGACTCCACTCTGCCACTTCACCTATTTCTACAAAAAAAATCCTACCTCCAATATCCAACGATATCCTTAGTTGGCTCTACTCTTCTACAACATCCTAGCTACTAATATTCTTCTGCACCTGTCTCTCATCCTTGGGAATTACTATTACACTCTTGCATGACATCCATTGTTTTCATGATCTACATATTGTGTCAGCCCCATGCTATGCTTCGGTCATCCTTCCACACTCTTCATCCTATCGTTTGATCGTGTACTTCAAAAAATTAGAAAAAAAATATGGGTTCCAATGCCTCCCTATCTTCTTCCATCTCTCCCCTCCCCCCATTGTCCATGTCTCTAATTCCATTTACATAATTTTTGGTGTTTTCTCCTTTATGTTCATCCCTCTCTCTCTCTCTCTCTGACAGACACACACACTCTCTCTCTACTCCATCTCTCTTTCTATTTTTCTCTCTTTCTATTTTTCTCTCTTTCTATCTATACCCATCTCTCTCATTTTGTATCTCTCTTTATATTTATATATCTTCTTTCATCTTCAACATCTCTCCCTCCCTATCTCTCTATCCATATATCTCATCTTCCTCTCTCTCTCTCTCCCCTTCGTCTTTGTCTCCTTCCCCCTCTCTCTCCCCACACTCTTTATCTCTTTATTTCTATTATACATTTGTATATGTCACTCAATCTCTTCTACCCTCTTTATCTCTATTTCCTTCCATCTCTCCTTATCTCTACCCCACACTCTCCCTCACTATATCCCCCCCTCCCTCCACCATCACTCACTCTCTCCCTCTTTTCCTCTCACTCTCTCTTTATATATATCGTATTCCCTATCTTTCTTCTCTCTCCATTCATCCCTTTCTCTCTCCCTCTCTCTCTTTTTCCCCTTCTTTCTCATTCTCTATCTCTATTTTTAGACACTCTCTCCCTCTATCAATTTCTCCTCTCTCCCCCATCTATCTGTCTATCCCTACCTCTCACTCTATCCATTTCTCTCTCTCTTATTCCCTCTCATTCATCCTTCTTTACCCCTTACACTTCCTTCCTCCCTCTCTCTTTGCCCCTCTAGATCTAAATTTTTCCCTCTATATCTTCGTGTTTGTTTCTTAGGCTCATCGCACCTCTCTCTATTTATTTATCTCTCTCCATATTGACATCTCTCTCTCTCTCCCTCCCTCCTCCTATCACTCCTTATCTTCTCTCTCTCCCTCACTCCTTGTTCCTATCACTCCCTATCCTCTCTCTCTCACTCCCTATCCTCTCCCTCTCTCTCTCTCTCTCTTCTCTCATGACTATCCATAGTCTCTCTCTCTTCCTTTCCTTCCTCACTTATCCTTCCTTTATTTATTTGTCCCTACCTCACTCAAACTGTAATTCATAGTAACCTCTCTCTCTCTCTCTCTCTCCATAGATATCTCTGTATCCCTCCCTTTTTCGTTCTCTATATCTCCCTCCCCTGCTCTCCCTCACCCCCTCCCATTTAGCTTTGTTTATATATACCGCCCCCTCTTTCACCCTCCTCCCTCCCTCGTCCTATGTTTATATATCCCTCCATCTATCACATAATTTCTTATTCACAACAATGCCCCTCCAACTCTCTCTCTCTCTCACACACACACACACACACACATAGCCTCTCTCCCTCAATCTCCTCCATCTATTTTTCTCTCTCTCTTTCAGTCACTTATTCAAAACATCCACCTCCATATTTGTCTCTTTCTTCTTCCTCATGTCAACCATAAATATCTCCCTCCCTCGCTATACCCCACCCTCCTTCGTTATCTCTCCCACTCCTTAACTCTCACTCATTCCCTCTGCTTACGCACCAAATCCTCCTTCCCATCTCTCCCCCTCTCTTTATTTCTTTATTTTCCTCCTTATGTTTCTCTATACCTTGCACCTTGGCCACTCTATCCCTCCCTCTATCGCCCTCCCCACAACCCCAAACCCACCTCAACCATTTCCCAAGTGTTAAAATATTTATATGGATGAGCATGTGTGTTTTCCTCGCACTAGAAACATGCACACACTTTTTAACACGCAAGCATTGTCGAAGCAAAGATCATGCATGCACTATTAACACACACATTTTTTGTTTTTGTTTTTTTTTTTCCTGTTTATATTTTTCCTGAAGGAAATGCTACATGCATGGTGACTTGGTTACTTCAGATATAGGTTTAGGATCATAAACTTGATTTTTTTGGGTCAATAATATATGAAATCATAAGTTTTTGAAAAAAACATCGCTATCTCTATATTTGATATTATTTTTCTATAAGTTAAACAAATCCATTGTTCATGAGACTTCATACCCATATAGATACATTGTATAGATTCCAAATATCTAATTTTCCTTTTAATTTTTACTATTTTTAATACATTTATCTCTTGACATATATTGAATTTAAAAATACATCACTTGTCTATTTCCATGATAACCTTTTGTGGCTTTTACCATTTGGAAAAAAATATACGGAGGACATTAAGGCCTATAAATTTAAAAAATAACCAGGAATGTTTGGTAATTGTAAGACCCTTTTAGGTTGATCTAAAGAAATTCTTGTAGATTCAATAATTAATGATGTTCATAATTAACCAAAAAAATTAGCATTAAAATTATAAATTTTGCAAAATAGTTGCACACAATAAAAACTTATTCTCTACAATTTCATAAAAAATTTAGTAAGATTCGACTATTTAGATAGTAGAGGAAACAAATGCCTTATATTTTGCATGAATAATAGCATATCAATGTTAGAAAAACTCAAACCTTACATAATTATACACAATTCATATAAATAAAAATTACATATTCAAAAAAATATATAGTTTTATGTTTTTACATCATTTTTAAATTCATTTCTTAAAGACCTTCAATTATCCCTCCTCAAAGTTAATATATTACTGTTTTTCTAATTTTTCATTACAGCTGTTATTAATAACAACCCACTATTAATCACAAACCTATAACTTAATAAAAAGTAAAATTTTAAAATAATAAAAAAGCTAATACATAGGAAAATGTAAACATAAATGAAATATAATATTATCACTAAATAAGTACTCTAAACCAATTAAGAAGAAACCACAACTTACAAATATTTGTTTGAAATCATATAAGTTTATTATTTTGGAAAATAAAAATTACACCATATAGTTATGCTACTATTATACCAAGTTGTTATGTTAAAATTATTTGATTTGAAATCAGTTAACCAATTACGAGGAAACCACAACTTCCAAACATGGTTTGGAATCGCATAAGTTTGTTATTTTGGAAAATAAAAATTACACCACATAGGTATGCTATTATTATGCCAAGTTGCTATGTTAAAATAATTTGATTTGAAATCAATTAGAATTTTGATCAACTTTATAGTAGAGAAAACAGGAAAATAAAAATTACACCACATAGATATGTTACTATTATACCAAGTTGTTAGGTTAAAATAATTTGATTTCAAATCAGTTACATTTTTTATAGGCTTTTATATTAGAGAAAACTATTTTGATTTCAAAATAAATATAACCTATAACTATAATATTAATTAAATTTTGAAATGAATTATTGTTTTTGAGTATATGACTTCGATCAACCATAAATTGGCATATAGTATTGTAACCAATCTTATTTATAAATCATTATATCCTTAAAACAAACAAGTACATATCCCATAATTTAAAGATCTCTATTATTTATACGTCTTTATTATACCACCCACTTAAACTTATATTCTACGCTTATTCCAAACTCTAAAATTTCAAACATTAAATTCCAAACTTATTATTCTTACAAATACCACACCCCCCTCTCCCTCCCCACCACCTCTCCCCTTATATGTTTCTTTAAAATAATTTAAAAAAAAATTAAAAGAAAATTATCAATTAAATTAAAATTAATTATTTATAAAACATCTAGAAATCGCATTAACCTATTATCATGCCATCCCATCTCCTCCATGTTAAATTATAAAGCACCTCTACCACAATTAAACTTTGATATCAAAAGAAACAATGGACAACTGAACTTTGATATCAAAAGAAACCATATATAATTCCCCTTGCTAGGTGTTGTAGATACACTTTCAATCACGACAATTTGGATGAGTTTCCAAATTCACTGTAAAGACAATGTCCGTGGAAAATTAAACTATAGCATCACCTCACTTTGGACTCTTCGAGGGAAAAAAATTCAAATTATAATACTTGAAAATTTCAAAATATCATCCTCGTGTGCAAATGAAGTACTAGTTTTTTTGGGTTCAAATTCTCTTAAAAATAGCATAAATAAATGTGGGAAGGGAACCTTCCAAAGAAAGACTTGGTAAAAAATAAAAAATATACAATATAGAATATGATGTGCAACATAGCAACGGCAAATGAATTAGAGTTGTCTTAGTTAAAGTGTAGGTGCAAACTAAGAAAAAATAAATTATAAAAACCAAATATTATATATAATATAAATAGATAATTTTCGTAGTGGAGTATTATAATTTGGATTATTTATTATAATTATTATTGATAATTTAAAGAAATGTTTATATATATATTATATATTATATTATATATATATATATATTATTTTAAATATAATATTAATAATTAAATTTTATGAAATAATGTAAAATTAAAGTTGAGAAAGATAAGAAAATAAAATATTACTTACATAATAGGAAAAATCTACCTAAAAGTTCAAAGACTATCTTTTCTTCTTTTATTCTTAGTTACGAAATGAAAATACAAAGAATGTGTATTTAATATGGAGATAAAATCGACACTATAATATCTGTAATGAAATGTTCTACTTCCTTTGTTATGTTTCAATATCTTTCTTTTACATGTTTGGTGTGATTATGGAACATTACACAATAAGAATGAAACATATTCTTATATTAGCAGAGTAGTATTGACATGGCATAATAATTGAGTAACATTAGGGTAAGGGATTTTTGAATGTATCAACTATCTATTAGTGTTACGGTTGGGTACCCTCTAGAAACTTCTTGTATGGCCATATATGACGAAATTCACTTATGTGAATATGCAACCTATTATCACATCCATATAACAACATGCTCGTTCATTGGATAACACAATTTTTAGTGGTGACAACTTTCCCATGTAAGCTCCAATTAGGGTGATTTTCACATCACTAGAAAGCTCCTAATGTGTAAAAAAAAATCATGAAGAGATAAAAAATAGTTTTAGTAAATTTCTCACCCAGAGAAAAACCATTTAATGTGAAAATACCCTAGAAATATTTGTACCTTAAATCACTAAAGCAAGAAAAACTTTTATATTATATCCCACAAGCCAATAACTTCAATTTACCCACCTCAGAATTACCAAAAGATATAACAAATTATATCATTAGTGCATCCAATGCATGATTTTCTAACAAATATTAATTAATAGCAAAATGTGAGGGGATATTGCAATAAAAGGCATGGTGATAGCTTCGTGCACTAATCCGTCAGGATTAAAAACACATTAACACTAAAATAAAATCCAACACCCATATAATTTGTGTGGACCTTATGGTTATGAACATGTTTTTTGTTTGCAAAAGGTCACAAATTTGAAAATAAGGGTATAGTTAGTATCAAACTTATTTTTCATTAGTATCAACCCTTTCCAAGTAACATGTTCCTATTAGTTTCAAATAGTAGGTTATTGATACTATCTTCACACAATTTTAATGGTTAAAGTTTAATAAAATCCAACACTTATATTACTAAACTTAACAATGCGATATTAACAATAACCATGTAATAATCTCAATAACAATTCCATATTATAATAAAATTTGACCCACAAGACTAGAAAACACACGAACAACATAGTACTATACCATGGAATTTAATGAAATCCATAACTTCAAACTCTCAAAGAGCCTTAACTCCATAAACATTTTTTTGGTAGGTTGATACAATATATACATATGATTACATTATTCACCTAGTGAAGACTTGAACTTAAAACTTCGGTGGACCAAAGACCTCGATAAAAAGGCCATCACCATTCAGCTAAGTCCCCAAACATATCACAATGGAGGTGTAACAATATCACCTTTTTGTTATTATCACAAATTCCACTATACAATGTAAACGTCACTTCAATGTGTTTTCAATAATTTTAAGAGGACTAATTAATTTGAGAATGTGAATACCTTGTAGTTCAACATCATATATCTTCCACATGGAAATTCCATACTTTTATACATCACGTCCTATTTTAAGTTTCATGACACTTTCATTATGCATATAGGTGTTTTTATTTTGAAATAAGGTTATTAAAATTTTAATTTAATTTCCAATAATTATTAGGTGGATGGTATGGATTTGACCTTCATGGAATATTCTAGAACATTTTTGTTAGAGATAAGAAATCAAAGGTTGAAATTTATGTCAAAACTAGTTATGTCATTATTCATCTTTTAATTAAATTGATTAATTGAAAAACATATGAACTTGTGCCATTTGAACATGAGTTATGGATTTTTGGAAAAAAAGTATTAGTAATTCATGGTATTGTAACAAAGCCTATATACATGCTAAGAATATAATTAGTAAACTGAAGCTTAATCTCCATAACTAAGAATCTAGTTATACGTTTGGCAATGATAGGTGTATTATGAGGTAAGTATTTTGATACTTACTAACATTTACCAACCATTAAGTTTATATAATTCCCCTAGTTATAGTTTACCCCAACAAATCATAGGATATTAGATTTATATAACGACACTATTTACAAATATTTTAAGACTCTCTTCTACTCTCAATAACAAAGGGTTCGAAGAGGAGAAAAAGACATTTTTTAAAATGGTCAAATTAACTCAAGCATAAGGGAAAGCATTGATCTTCGACAACTAGCACATCCAAGTAAATTAAATTGTTAGTAGATGGTGGTAGACATCAAAACAATTACGTCATGATACATCTCACGTTGGCAGAGTATGAAAAACTATAAAAATTAACTAATTATATCTTTATTTTAATTATTTTTAATTTTAAATTATTAATATTATGAGCAAAACATATATACATTTTGAAAGAAAGTAATAGTTTCTTAAGTTGATGAAAATTATACCCTTTTAGAATGGAGATCCTTAACCTATTAATAATTTTCTTTATAATACCATGAATCACTAATACCGCCTACCCAAAAAACCATAATTCATGCTCATATAAGTTATTTTAACTAATCAATTTCATTAAAAGGGTAGAAAGGAAATTACCACTCTTGTGATAAATTTATCTCAAGCTTGATCTATGGCTACTCCTTAGAACATTATAGAATATTAAGCTGAGATTAAACCCATAGTGTCCACCTAAGAATTATTGATGATTAAATTAAAATTATAGAATCTTAATTCCAAAATAGAAATGCTAATTGATGTAATATTATAGACAAAAAGTGGATAATTTACAAACTAGAATGGCCATATAAATTAAATGGCTAGTAAACACACATAGACATGAATCTATAATACACATCAAAACACTTAAAGAAACTTAGGTTAAGTGGTATGGTTGACTATTTGTTTCCCAAGTAGAGTGGTTTCAAGTTTTCAAAGGCATGTTGGTGATTGTGGCATTTATGAAATATTGGTTCTAATATGTCGAATAGTGGTAATAATAAACTTCTATGGGTTTTTTATATTTTCAATAAGACAAGTTTTATGAAAATGAATTTGAGAATGTGAATACCTTGTAATTCAGATCCTTATATCTTCCTCATGGAAATACCAAGCTTTTACATATTACATTATATTTGAAGTCAAGTGACCCATTAATTATGAGATAGATGTGTCTATTTTGGAATATGGCTTTCAGATGTTTAGTTTAATTATCAATAATTAATAGGTGGGTGATAAGGATTTGACTTCAATAGAATATTTTAAAATATTATATAATATTCTTCATAGTGGTAGCAAATGAAAGGTTAAACTTTGTCTCAAGGTAGTTATGTTAATTTTTTTTATTAAATTGATTAATTAAAAAATGTCATATGAACATGATTTATGGGCATATGTCGTTACTAAGTCATGGTATTGTAAATAGAGGCTAGTTAAGTGTCTTTTCGTAAATCTCAATGGTTCAAAATATAGTTACATGTTTTTTAAATTGTATAGAACTTTCACTCATATTATTTATTAACATATCTGATAGTAATAATAGTTTAGAATAAAAAATTAATCTATTTAAGCCTAATTTACTTGTGTTTGTGAAAAGGGCATATGTAAGCACCTATAAGTTATAGTGCTAGTTGTCAAAATAGTATATATATATAAAATAAAAAAATTAATGTTTATTAGAAGTATTATGCCATAAGTTTTTTTTTAATTGTTATCCACATTTACTTGTCATTAAATTATTCACCTCTACTCCTAATGGATGGGAAAAGACATATTTCTTTTTAAATGATAAAATCAGTTATACTGTAAGGGAAAGAAGCAATAACATACAACTAGTAAAACCATATAAATTAAATAGTTGGTAAATGTTAATAGACATAATTGTTTTTTACCTAGGGATACATCTTACATCATCTTAAGCATGAAAATTGACCCTCACTTTACAATGAAGATTCTTAACCTATAAATAGGATTTGTTATAACACTATAGTCCAATACAACTATTTACTAATATCACATGCCAAGAAAGCCATAGCTCATGACATTTTTCTAATTAATCAATCGAAATTAAAAAGTAGAAATAACTTAACTACTTTTGGGTTGAATTTATGTCAACTTTAATATGAGACTATTACTCAAAATATTCTAGAATATTTCATAACTATTAAATCTCTACCATCCACATTTCACATTGATGAGATTAAAAAACTATGAAAACTAACTAAATTACAACTTTATTATCAATTTTATGTACAATTAACTCATGTATATCTCATATGTATAAGTTCATTATTATAAGAAAAATTAATATATAAGTTAAACACACACACACATAAAGATGGAACAAGAATCTTAATCATTTAGAGTTGTGTCACTCTATCATGGAGATTCTAAACCTATAAATAAGTTACATTACAATATCATGACTTATATATACTATATACCCAGAAAATCATAACTCTATTACTATTACACTAATTGGTATAATTATTTTATTAATTAATTAAACTAATTACTTTGAAAATAAATATTAATTTCTAATTTATATATACTATTAAAAATATTATAGGATAGTACATTAAAAAAAATCTTTTAAATACTACCCCAAAATAAGTTGTCCAGCCTAGAGAGAGAAAAGCAGCCGACCCTTTCCAATAAGACGGAGAAAAGTAACCAACCCTCACCCTAATCTTTCCCCTTTGGTTTCTATTCTTATAAATAGAAATTAAACTCTCATTTTGGTTTTGGCTTTCCCTTTAACGATTTCATTCGTATTGAAGTACTGTAAAGGTGATCAGATACTTTGAAGTATTACAATCAACGAGACTGAAATCTAGAGGAAAATGATTCCTGAAAGATATATGGACATCATTTCCTGCGACTTTGCATACGATCCAGTGCGGTTACCGCTTGACCAAGATCCCACACAGAGTTTGTACAATAGAAGAACTTTAGAGACCATTTGGGAAACCAAACGTCATGCACAGAACCCCTTTACAAAACAATGGTTCAACGCCAAAAGTGCCATTCCCCAAATAGAATTGAGGCAGGAAATGGAAGAGTACATTAAACTTCAGAATTTCTTCGAGTGTAAAAGTGCAGGCGTAGACGTAATTGAGGAGTATACAAAAAATTTGGAAGAGGGAGAAATGAAGCAGTATTTGGAAATATTAGGGGAATCTTTGTCAGAAAACGTGACAACGAAAATGCAGTGTTGCGCAATGTGGAAGAAAATTAATCTACTGCACATGTATTGTCAGTTTCATTCTAAGAACACAGAAACGTTCAGATCCTTACATGGCTTCAGAGACTTGAAAGAACTGATCATTAAATTAGTGTGGATCCTTCTGGTGAGCAATTCACTAGAAAATGATGCCAAAGAAATTGTATGGGATGCCCGCAAGGAAATCGCCAAGGCGATTGACGTTATCGGCCTGAAACCTTCGGACATATATGACGTAGACGGAACAAGGACTGTTCAACTGATTGGGGGGTATATCAAAACGATTGAGTCTGTTTATCTTTATCCTGAAAACTATATGAAAATCGAATCCCTTATGTTAAGAATATTTGTAAACTTTTTGATGAGATGAATGCCAAAGCTGAGGAAATCCTTGGGAGAGAATTATACGAAACTATTGTAGGATTCATGGGCCCTTTTATTGTTACAAAGAAATTGTCTGAAACGAATGCGCGGGATATTAGCAGCGAATATTTGAATCACGTAATTTCTATTCTGCGGAGATCCTGGATAACAACAGCTTATCTAGATACTCTGGTTCAATCACAAATCTTGGTTGATGCTATAATTATATGCATCGCTAGAGAAATCGATAGATCGGAAGAGGTGCCAGGTCTCAGTGAGGAACAACTTCTAGAAGTCCGAGCAGAGGGGCAGCATAATTCTAAAGCGCTTGAATTGGGTTTTTCTCTTGTGAAGGACATATTGATGACAGGAGGCCCATCAACTGTTAATATTCACTCTAGAGGTTTAGATATAGTAGATGCGATCAATCGCATTTTTAAACATTTTTCTCGTGAAGGTGAAAATGAGCATGAACCATCGGTTTGTGTGATTAAAGGATGTAATGTACTTGAGTGCGTTCAATTTAGAATTACACAACTTGGATGGGATATCCGCACAATTATCTGGAGAAATTCTCCGTGAATTGTAAAATCTTAAAGCATAATTTCAGGTTTAACGTGTAGTTTTGTTGGCAAATGACCGAGTGAATTCCGGGCACTCGTTTTTTTGAGTGTCGTACAAATTCCCAATATCTTCTTCCATATGTAATCACATGATTTATTATAATTATTAAAATGATTTTCGCGTACGATTGCAATGAATTTCCAAGTATGGTGATGACCAGATACCATGTGCACAACGTGCAAACAAACTTGCAGAAGGTAGAGGTCTTGTGAGCAAGATTGGAGGGAGGTTGGGTCCTGAAGGACGAATCTCATGGTCAGGTGGATGAAAAGCAATGGATAAAAAAGGTGAATTTTACCGCTGGAGTCTTTACATTTTTGGAAAGTCTAGGTAAGTGCAAACTATCCTGGAGATAATCTGTCGAACAAAATTTAATTATGTGTAAATGTGTGCATGAAAACTAGGATTGAAACACTAATATTCAAAAAGATAGTTGGACTTGTTATGTTAAATATTAGACTTATTACACTTCAGGAAAAGTATGAAACGTAGGTTATTGCTGTACAAATTGGGCTTGATACGTGAACATGAAAGCATTAAGGGGTAGGAAACTTCTATTTTGTAATAATTTAAAATTGCATTCAGAAAAATTACTAGCTATTGAAGTATTAACTAAGTTGTGTTGACTATCAAATATTAAACAAATTAGGGGAATTGGGGACTCTATGTTTGTGCTGTGTTAATAAATATTTATAAGCTCGGACCTCAAATTAGGCCAACATGGCACAATCAAATTCCTTAGAATAATCCACTGCTAATTCATAAGGACAGTTGTATTATTGTAGCAGAAATAGAAGGAAATTACATGGCTGAGCATAAACAAAAGTAAAAGAAAACTATTGTTTATGATAGCAAATTAAAATATGTATTATGTTTTACTGTTTTATTATTGTAGCGGAAATAGAATGAAATTACATGGCTGAGCCGAAACAAAAGAAAAGGAAAGCTAATGTATCATGATAATAGAATAAACTATGTATTTTGTTCTTTATAAGACAAAATGTACTAAGATAGGGAAAGATGAGCACTAATAGACAAGACTAGAGTCTTTATATGCTCCTTCCATAACCCTAAGGCAAGATGGAAGCCATAGAGAGGTACTGACAGAAAAAAGAACAAAGCAATATGTTATTCAAGTGGTAGAGGAAGCCTGCAGAAGTAAACCCCTCTATAACCATTTGGGTGTTGTGCTGTGAAAAGATAATAAATGAATAAATTAATAAGCCTTATTGATATTCATAGAAAATTATATGTTCATAACTACATAGAAAACTACCATACTAAGGAGTATTCATAGATTTTGTTTGCAGGAAAAGCAACAAGCAATAACATCCTTTGTAAACAAGAATGAATGCATAATCACTCAACTAGTTGAAAGAATTGAATGCACAAACTCCAAAATGGATAATGATGAAATAAATCATTTTCCCATACAACAAGAAAGAACCTCATACAAGATTCCATCTAGTTCGTGGTGTATTACCACATAGAAGACTTGTACACCCTTGGTCCACAATTCAAGCTTAACAAGAACAAAGTAGCACATCCAGATGGATTTACAAGGCCTCAACCCAACATAAGTGTAATAAGAACAAATAACAAAACTGTAAGAGTTATAATATAGCATAGCCGGAAATATGTACAGGACAACAACCCTGAATAAGCCTAAATAGTGCCGTTGTAATAGTCTGAGATCTGAATATTAATAAACTCCAGCAAAGCTAACTAAAGAAAACAAAAAGTCAAGTGTCTATGATGGGGTGACCTGAAACACAGGGCAGAAGCCCATGTCTAGCAGAAGCAAGAATATGAGACAAAAGGGTGCTCTACTCTGGAACAGCCAAGATGAGCACCATGTAAGAGAATTAACTTATAACTCGATAATAATCCATTTTTAACTTTAGAGATGGTGGCAGATCCTCTAGCAAGTTCTGACATTCTGAGGACCCCGAACTGTCGAAATATCCTGAGCAAATGAGCTATCACCAATGCCACTAAGAGCTTACTGGAAAGCCTTCATTCGATGGAGATTGTTAGGGAAATATTGCACACTTATTGCCAATAGATGGTAACCCTTGGACCCGCTACTACCATCCATGCATCAGAGTGAAAGGAAAATAATTACTGCAATGATTAGCTGAAAGGAAAAACTAACATTCATTGCGAAGAAAATACCCAAAAAACACTTACATGAATAGAACCAGTGATTTACACATTTAACGGTGGGTAATCCGGCAACCCTGCATCTATGAACTTCCTCCTGAAATGAAGTTTGAACCCTACAAACTGAACTAACCATCGCAAGGAGCAAAAGAGTAGGAACAGGCCCTAAGGAGCAAAGGGACATAATGAACCCTATCTCCAGCATTCGAGAATGAGGAAACCTATAGGAAGAGCTTAGCCTTCAGATCAAAAACCCAAAACCCCTACCGTTGATGGAAGGAGAAACCCGAGGCATACAGCTACAGTAGGATAGCCTGCTCGTGCCATCCAGCCATGATAGAGCAGGAGTAAATGTCTATCCAGGTGTAAGGATCCAACATAATACTACTTCTTATTGTGAAGTTAGATGTGACCATAAAGGAATTAACGCAGGATAATTTGAGCTGATAGCAACTATAGCACGGTCAATTAAATAATTGTTGACATAAAAAATGTTACCAGCATTTATCAAAAGTTTAATATATCACTTCTTTTCAAACCTTGTATAAAATGCTAAGGTGGAAATCATGTTTCGGTTCGTAATATTAAGTTTTATTTATTTATTATATATGTATATTTAATATGTGTAAGCAAGAGTATGACAAGTGGTATCAAAGCTCAAGTTATCAAAACTGAGGCCTATGGCAAATTTGTTTAAGCAAAAAAATGTGTTCCTTTTTGTTTTTGACCAGCTGTAACCACTAATTCATTGAGTCCAGGGAATCCGAACAATAACAAACTATGACAAGGACAGATAGTGTACCACATAGGAATGTGGTTGGTTTAGGACCTGCAACGTTTCTTGAAAATAAACCTAAGATATGGGTACAATTGGGAGAGGAGACTCGCAACACTAATCTTACAATACTAGAAATGGTTCAGGAACTGAGGAATTAGATGGCTCGCCTACAGGAGGACAATTCGAGATTTGCCATGGAATAAGAAAAAATTATGAAAAGCCTATCCGATAAGCAGAATCAGTGCCAGCCAGTCCCCAGCCCTGAACAGGAATGAATGTGAGAAGAACAGGGTTATCACCCAGAACCTGAAGGAATAGTAGGAGAGGAGGAGAATTGGGAGAAGAAGTCAGATAATGCCTCTGAACATCCAACCTCAAAAAGGAAGTGAGTGGAATTGCATGGTAAGTTTCAGAAAATAAAGCTGCCACTCTTCAATGGTGAACTGGAGGAGGTTGTTGAAGCTTGACTTATTAACATGAATAAGTATTTCCAACTATATGAATATGATCATAATCTAAAAGCTCGGTTGGCTATTTTCCAATTACAAGGGAACTTGGCCACCTTATGCTAGGAAGAGGTCAAGATTGTATGAGGGGTAAGTGAATAGAATATAACTTGGTACAAGTTCCAAAAATATTTTAAGGAAATATATTTGACTGAATGATTTTACAACAAGAAAGCAAACGAATTTCATGACCTGTGTCTTGGGCAATAAACAATGGATGGGTTTACCACCCGATTTACCTCTTTACTTCGTTATGTACCATTCATATGAGGGTAAAGGCCAAGGTTCAATGGTTTGTCAATAGTTTACACTTGGTAATGAGAGAAAGAATTGACTTCGACAACCTAAAAATGATGGATGAGGTTATACGAAAGGCCACGATACGCTATCAGTAAAGCAAGCAGAAGGGAGAAATAATGGAAAAAAGATGGGTTGATAAGAAAAATAGTAAGATTTCTATGGCTAGTAAGGGTAATCATGGTGGTGTGAGTAAAGGATTTTCCAAAGGGAAAACAACAGAAATCAACATAAGAACCAGCCCATATTTAACCCACCCTCTGAACCCAGATTTAGTGAGCAATCTAGTAAAATAGATAACGAAGTGCTAGCGAGGCCTCCAGTACAATGTTGGGGATGTAGAGGCCCACACTATGTTAAAAACTGTCCGCATCGAAAAGGCACTGAACATGTTTCACAAATCCATGAAGCATCTATAGTAGATGACATGGCCTAGAGTATACCGAAAATCAATGCCGCTCTCAAAGACCATCAGGGAGAATATCAACCGACTATGGTGGAGTTTTAAGGTAAGATTCTTGATTATGCTGTGTCTTTTTTAGTTGATCCTAGAGCTACGTTAAGCTATGTTATTCTTAAGGTTATGAACAATGTAAATTAAAGACTGTCAAGTTTAGAAACCCTTGGCTGGTACAGCTGGCAACCACAAGAGATGTGTGTTGGCCAAGGTCAATAACTGTCCTTTGAAAATAACTGGTCAGACTTTGATGGTAGATCTAAACATACTTCCGCTTGGATCGTATGGTGTGCTGATAAGCATGGACTAGCTGGAAAAATGCTGGTCGATTATGAACTGTAAAACAAAAACTATCTGCTACAAGAATGAACTAGGGGAGAAACAAGACATGCAAGGTATCCTAAGGCTAGTAGAGATTCGAGCAATAACCGCCTCTTAACTAGCAAAGTGTATCAGGAAAAAGTGTAAAATCTACATTATACAGGTTGGTTATACCAACTCAAAAGACAAGACTACCACTTTGGAAAATATTCCAGTGGTTCAAGATTTTGGCGATGTGTTTCCTGAAGAGACCCCAACACTTCCACCCAAAAGGGACATAGATTTCACTATTGGTTTGGTGTCAAGGGCAACTCCAATGTCCCACGCTCCTTACTGTATGAGCATACCAGAATTGACAAAACTAAAAATGCAATTGTAGGAGCTGTTGGATAAAAATTACATTCGTCCCAGTGTGTCGCCTTAGGGAGCCCCTGTGTTTTTCATCAAGAAGAAGGATGGAACCCTTCATATGTGCATGGACTATTGGGTTGTGTTATATTCTTTCCACAACTAGCCCATGTTACAGTTAAATAGGGGGTTAGGTAGGGGGCAGAGGCCCTTTCATTAATTCATTGGGAGTGGGGGGGGGGGGGGGTATAAGGGGTTTGAGGTGTACCTGTAACCCCACTTTATGGGGTTTGGGGTAACGCCCTGGAAAATTTTGGTCTTGGACCATATATTAGGTTGGGAAGATGCACATATGGTTTTGTGCATTATTTTCTCACATGTTTTATGGACGCGATGGTTTTCGGTCCATGGTATTGGACGCTTCAACATGTATAAATATGTATTATAACATTGAAAGGAACATAGTTAAAAATCAAGCTGGTAGTCCCAGTTTTGTGATCCAGGGGAAATCTCTGTGTATATGTGTTTTACGTGTTATGCTCTCGCATTGTTTATTTTCTGTGTTTTAGAATTCATATGCATGTAATTTTTGTATGGGGTTAAAACCTACATTTGGTATTAGAGCAATTTTGGTTTCAAGGGAATGCCTTTGTTACTAAGGAGATTTGCTCAAGCCTGTGGTAGACTGTGTCAAGTGGGAGATCTGTGAGATCGATTCTGGTGGTGAAAGAAGATTGCGAGTAGTGGAAAAATAGATATCGAGAAATTTAATGGTCAGAGTTTTGAGTTGTGGAAACTCAAGATAGAGGATCCGTTGGTGGATAAAGATCAGTGGATCGTGGTAGATCCATGTACTAAACCAACAAGAGTGTCTAATGAAGAATGGAAGAAGTTGGATCAGGAGGCAAAGAGCACAATACGATTGTGTGTCTCAGATTCAGTATTGTTGAATGTATCAGGGGAAGCCACGACGAAGGCTTTGTAGGACAAGTTAGGGACTTTGTACCAATCTAAGTCTCTGGTGAATAAAGTATTCCTACAGAAAAAGTTGTATAACTTGAGGGTGAATGATGGAGACTCGATGACAGAGCATTTGAACACATTTAGCACTGTGGTAAGTCAATTAGCATATGTTGATATTAAAATTTCAGATTAAGATAAGTGCATTAGTTTGTTGTGTTCTCTACCAGATTCGTGGGATAGTCTGGTTATTGCGATAGGTAGCAATGCAACTCCATTTCATTTTGATGAAATAGTCTCATCCTTGCTGATGGAGGAGATGGGATGGAAAAATATGAAAATCTAGAATGGTGATGCCTTGTCTGTACGAGGACAATCCCAGAATAGAAACAAAAATAAGTCATCAAGGGGGAGATCTAAATCTAGAGGGAGATCTAAATCTCCAAGAAAACTTGTAAAGGTGGTGTGCTAGAAATGTGGAAATGAAGGGCACTACAAAAGGGACTATAAATCTAAAGTTCCTGATAAAGGAAAGGGATCTGATGATGCTGCTTCTGCAAAGGAAAAAACCACCTCAGATGAAGGTGGGGATGTGTAATTAGCTTCTTCAAGTACACATGTACATCACGAGGCATTGTTGATTAACTCAGACGCATTCTTTCACTTCACTCCCCATAGAGAGTGGTTCTACGAGTATGAGAAATACGATGGTGGTGATGTCTTCTAAGGGGATGATAGGAAGGCTAGAATCATTGGTCACGAAAAAGTACAACTGAAGTTGCAAGGTGGAAGGGTTAAAACACTTATGGGTGTTTTGCATATTCCTACATTAGCCAAAAATCTGATTTCTATAATCAAGTTGGATGATGCAGGTGTAAAAATAGTGCTCGAGAAGGATACCAACAAAATGGCTCGGGGAGCTCTGGTATTGATGTAGGGAGTTCGAATTGGAACTCTGTACATGCTGCAAGGTAGCACTGCTATTGATGGGTGCAATAGTTTTATGGTTCTTGAAAGTGGAGTAGAAAATCTAGTGGTCTCTGGAGAGAAGACCGTGTTGTGGCCTCAAAGGCTTGGACATATTGGAGAGAAGGGCCTTCGAATACTTCACGATAAAGGTATGGTAGAAGGTACGAGTAATACCTCTCTAGGTTTTGATTTCTGTGAAAATTGTGTATATGGGAAGAAGAATTAGGTGAGTTTCCCCTCTTGTAGTAAGAGGGCAAAACATATATTAGAACTTGTGCAGAAATAATGAATAAGACGTTGATGGAAAGGGAAAGAACCATGCTCAGTGGTACTAGTTAGGACAGGAATTCTAGGTAGAGCAGGTCGATACTGCATGTCACCTGGTCAATAGGTCACCTTAATCAACGTTGCAGGATAAGAGTCCAGAAGAGGTATCGACTAGTAAGAAACCCTCTCTTTAACATCTAAGGGTATTTGGATGTGATGCATATGTACATCTTACAAAGGAGAAACGAACCAAGTTGGATAGTAAACCAGAAAAGTGCATCTTTATTAGGTATAAGGATAGTTTAAAGGGTTATAAGATTTGGAACCCAGTCAAACAGAAGGTTGTGTACAACCAAGATGTGGTGTTCAGAGAGGTAAAAGATGGTATTAAACATGAAGTCCAACCAAACGAACCTCAAAAGATAGAGTTTGAGCTTAAGGAGGAAGAATCAGACTCTACAGTAGAGGAGGAATCAGAAGATGAAGAGCCACAAACTCTAGGTGTGAGAAGATTAGTTCGAGAAATAAGGAAGTTAGAAAGGTATAGTCCATCTACTTTCAGTTCAAATTTTGCTTTATCTATCACTGATGATGATCCCAAAACTTTGAAGGAAGCAGTAGATTCAGAGGATGGAAAACTCTAGAAAGAGGCCATGGCTGATAAAATGGCATCTTTGTACAAAAATTAGGCTTCGGATATGGTGGAGGTATTGGCTAGAAGGAAACCCATTGGCAGAAAATGGGTGTTCAAGAAGAAGAAAAATGCAAAAGAAAAGGTGGAGAAATACAAAGCTTGGTTGGTAGCAAAAGGTTATTCGGAAGTGCCAAGAATTGGTTTTGGTGATATTTTTTCTCATGTTGCCAAAGTAACTTCTATTAGATTACTTTTATCTGGTGTTGCTACTTTTGATTTTGTGGTAGAATGGATGGATGTGAAGACAACAATACTTCACGAGTATCTGGAAGAGGAAATATACATGAAGCAACCTGAAGGCTTTGCGGTGAAGGGTAAGAAAGAATTGGTATGCAAGTTGAAGAAGTATTTGTATGGGTTAAAAGAGTCACCAAGAATGTGGTATCAGAAATTTGATACATTTATACAGACACTTGGCTTCACCAGAGGTAAAGTAGATCACTATGTGTATTTCAAATTAATTGGTGATCATGTTATTTATCTGGTCTTATATATGGATGATATGTTGCTGGTTGGAAATGACAAAGAAACTATCCAGGATTTGAAGACCTAATTGTCCTCCAAATTCGACATGAAAGATCTTGGTGTTGCAAACTATATTTTGAGCATGGAAACTAAAAGAGATCAGGAAAAGAGGAAGCTCAGGTTAAACTAGAGGAAGTATGTCAAGAAAATACTACAGAGGTTTAATATGCAGGCTAGTAAACTGGTGAAGGTTCCTATTCCTGTAGGTGTGAGGTTATCTACTGAACAATGTCGCAAGACACAAGAAGTGGAAGTGGACATGTCTCGTGTTCCATATGCAAGTGCAGACGGTAGCTTGATGTATGCAGTGGTCTGTACTAGACATGAAATTGCAGATGCAGTGGGAGTATTGAGCAGGTTTATGTCAAAACCAGGGAAGGAGCATTGGACAATAGTGAAGCAGGCTTTCAGGTATTTGCGTGGCACTAGAAATTATGGTTTTTTCTACCAAGGAAGATGAGGGTTGGATAGAATGTTGGATATTTGTGGCTTTTTTTGATGCAGACTGGGCTAGATATCTGGATCAGAGAAGATCTAGAAGTGCGTATGTGTTTAACCTATTTGGAGGTGCAGTCAGTTGGATGAGTAAGAAACAATCTCTAGTGGCACTATCAACTATAGAGGTTGAATACATGGCAGCCACTCATGCAAGGAAGGAAGCAGTTTGGTTGTAGATATTATGTTCAAGTACGGGGTTAGTACAGGGAGTTGTAAGGATAGACTGTGATAGCCAAAGTTTTATTTTCTTAACAAAGAATACAGCATATGGTTCAAAGACAAAGCACATTGATGTTTAGTATCACTTTGTGAGGGATATGATAGAAGACAAAAAGGTGTTTCTAGTAAAGGTGACACTTTGAAGAATACTACAGATGCATTGACAAAATCTGTGAGCTCTGAGAAGTTCTCTTGTAGTAGAGAGACAATGGGCATTTCAGGGCTAGAAAAATGACTAATCTCTCTTGTGGCCCCCTGTGGAAAGAAAACAACAAGTGGAGAATGTTGCGTTGTGTTATATTCTTTGCACGACTAGTCCACGTAGTTAACTAGGGGGTTAGAGGGGGGGCAGAGCCCCCTTTTGTTGCATCGATTGTCTAGCAGGGTGAAGGGGAAGCACAGGGGGTTTGAGGTGTACCTGTAACAACACTTTATGGGGTCCAGGGCAACGCCCTGGAAAATTTTGGTTTTGGACCCTATGTTAGTTTGGACAGACCCACCTATGGTTTTGTGCATGATTTTTGCACATGTTTTATGGACACGATGGTTGTCAGTCCATGGTATTGGATGCGATCGTTTTCGATCCATTGTATTGGATGCTTCGACATGTATAAATATCTATTATAACATTGAAAGGAACATAATGAAAAATCAAGCTAGTAGTCTCGGTTTTGGGATCCAGGGAAATCTTCGTGTATATGTGTTTTATGTGTTATGCTCTTGCATTTTTTATTTTTTGTGTTTTAGAATTCGTATGCAAGTAATCTCTGTATGGGGTTAGAACCTACGTGGACTACCATAAACTAAATAAGTTGACAATAAAAAATAAGTACCCTTTACCCCATATTAATGAGCATTTTGATCAAGTAAAAGGGGCAACCGTATTTTCGAAAATTGATTTACGATCAGGATACCACCAGATCAAGATCAAGGAGGAGGATATAGCCAAAACTTCCTTTAGAACTTTTTATCGACATTACGAGTTCATAGTATTACCCTTTGGGTTAAACAACACCCCAGCGACTTTTATGTGCTTAATGAACAACATATTTCATCAATATTTAGAAAAATTTGTGTTAGTTTTGATCGATGATATACTGATATATTCTTGAAATATGGAGGAACACAAGGAACACCTATGGCTGGTTTTGCAAACCCTTTGGTAACATCAGTTGTATGCCAAATATAACAAGTTTGATTAATAAACAAATTTAGTACCTAGGACATATTATTACTAAAGATGGAATCGTGGTCGATCCCAAGAAAATAAGGACCATAACAGAATGACCAAAACCAAAGGATGTAGAAGTTATAAGATCCTTCATGGGATTAGCAAGTTACTATAGATGGTTTGTAGAAGGATTTTCGAGAGTGGCCTACCCTATCACTTATCTGCAGAGGAAGGGGAAAACCTTCAAATGGACAGTTGAATGCCAAAGAAGTTTTAATCAGCTTAAGCATTAACTCACCACGACACCAATATGAAGCATAGAAGATCCATGTAAGGATTATGTGGTGTGCACAAATGCGAGTAAGGAAAGGGTAGGAGGAATATTAATGCAAGATGGTACAGTAATTTCCTATGAATCTAGGAAACTAAAGGATTATGAGTGAAAATATTCTGCTTACGATTTGGAGTTGGCAACAGTCATTCACTCTTTAAAAATATGGCATCACTATATCATGGGTAAAACGTTTTTGTTGTTGATGGACCATCACAACTTGACTAATTACTTCAGCCAGCCTACCTTAAATGCTAGGCTGGCTTGCTGGGTAGATTTCTTAAGTGGATTTGACGTCGAAATTAAACATTTAAAGGGAAAGAGAACTGGGTAGCTGACGCTTTAAATCGGAAGGTACACTAACTCTACGAAATTTCTTACAGTGAAGGGCAGACCACTTTCACTGAGACAATTAAAAGGTAGCAAAACAGGATCTGAATTATGAGTGATTAGGAGAGAAAGCTTAAAACCCAACCAACCATGCATACCAGCAAGGATATGTGGTGGATGCTGCCAGTATGATGAGTTATAAAAAGAGTCTATATGTACCTAGCCAAAGTAACATTAAAAGTTTGCTTTTGGATGAATTTCATAAAAGTCCATATGCAGGACACTCGGGGTACCAAAAGCTGATTGCTGCACTCTGGAAGGAGTACTACTAACTTGGCATGAAAAGAGATGTAACAAAATACTTAGCACATTTTGTTCAGTGCCAACAAGTCAAAGCAAAGCATCAGCATCCTGTCGGGTTATTACATCCACTACCAATTCCGGAGTGGAAGTGAGAAATCATCTCTATGGATTTTATAACAAGTTTACCCATATTCAAAAGAAACAATGATTCCATCATGGTGGTGGTAGACAAGTTAAGTAAATCAGATCATTTTATACTGGTATAGTCCGCTTTTAGAGCAGTTCAGATTTCCAATATTTTTATGCAAAATATTTTCAGGTTGCATGGGTTACCTAAAACTATAATCTCTAACTGGGATGTAAATTTTACGTCAGCCTTCTAGATAACATTGTTTGAGGGGTTAGGGACTAAATTAAACTTCATTACCACCTATCACCCTCAAACAGATGGGAAATAGAATGGGTGAATCAGGTTGTAGAAGATATGCTACGATCATATGTAATGCAGCAACCATATCATTTGGTCAAATTTTCATACAATAATGGTTATCATACCTCTTTGCAAATGAGCCCATTTGAAGTATTATATGGACAGAAATTCCGCACACCCTCTAGTTGGGGAGGACCCGAAGACAAGCTGATGCTATGACCTTAAATGTTAAGGGAGATGGAAGAAATGGTCAAGAAAAATAGTTTCGCCGATCGGAAGAGAAATTTTAGAGAATACCAAGTAGGTGATCATGCGTATGTGAGGATTCGAGAAAAAAGGAGTACGTTACAATGGAGTGGGTGTACCAAGCTGGCACCCTAGTTCTATGGACCATTTCAAATCTTAGCAAGGGTTGGGCTAGTGGCATGCCAGCTCACCTTAACCAAGCCATATTCGGGTCCATAATGTATTCCATGTGCTAGTTTTAAAAAGATACATTTATGATCCTAATCACATAGTCATTTGGCAGGACATCTAGGCAAGAAAGTATCTTGGATAGGCCAGATAAATTTGATGTTGAAAGAAAAAACTAATTTAAATATTGTGTTTTTCAGGTCGATCCAAAAGGAGAGTTCCTGGTTGAGCCAATGACTATGTGTAAAGTGCAATGGTAGCACTTTGGGTTGGAGGAGGCCACCTGCAATGATTTACAACTCATTAAAGAAGCATATCCAGGGCTCTTTGATTTCCAGGGGGTGTAATGATCCCGGAAAATTGTAAATATTTTTATTTTACTATAGTAAGAACAGGTGGATAATTATTGTTGTTATTTGTTTGAATGAATAAAATTGTTAATTTTCTTAAACAAGAAATGATTTGGTTGTTAGCAAATGTTGTAACTTCTTATGGAAGAAGTTGGAAAGGCAGTTGCGAGTAATAAACCCTAACTACCTCCCCTAATAGGAAGAGGGCTCCAAAGAAAAGGGAGTGAGGGGAGGAAAAACCATGCTGAAATGTCAGACAGTAAGGGGGAAAAAATGCTAAGTCAGGTGATGACCAAATAGCATGTGCACAGCGTGCAATCAAATTTGCAGAAGACAGAGGTCTTGTGAGCAAGCTTAGAGGGAGATGGAGTCGTGAAGGATGAATCTCATGGCCGGGTGGATGAAAGGAAACATATAATGATGGTGAATTTTACCACTGGAGTTCTTTGTATTTTTAGAAAGTCCAGGTAAGTGGAAACGCTCCCAGAGATAATCTGTCGAACAAAATTTAATTATGTGTTTAAGTTTGTGCATGAAAAGTAGAATTGAAACGCTTATCTTCAAAAAGATAGTTGGACTTGTTATATTAAGGATTAGACTTATTGCAACTTAGGAAAAGGATGAAATCTAGGTTATTGGTGTACAAACTGGGTTTGATACTTGAACATGAAAGTATTAAGGGGTAGGACATTTCTGTTTGTTACTAATTTAAAATTGCATTTAGAAAAATTACTGGCTATTGAAGTATTAACCGAGTTGTGCTGACTCTCAAATATTAAACAAATTAGCGGAGCTATGTACTGTCTATGTTTGTGCTGGGTTAATAAATATTTAGAAGCTAGAACCTCAAATTAGGCCAAGATAGCACAATCAAATTCTTTAGAGTAATTCACTGCTAAGTGAGAAGGACTGTTGTATTATTCTAGCAGATATAAAATGAAATTACATGGTTAAGTTGAAAGAAAAGAAAAAGAAAACTATTATTTACGAGAGAAGAATAAACTATGTATTATGTTTTATTGTTGTATTATTGTAGCAGAAATAGAATCAAATTACGTGGCTGAGCCGGAAAAAAAAGAAAAAGAATAAACTATGTATTTTGTTCTTTACAAGACAAAATGTACTAACATAGGGAAAGGTGAGCACTGGAAGACAAGACAAGAGTCTCTGTATGCTCCTTCCGTAACCCTAAGGAAAGATGGAAACCATAGAGAGGTACTGACAAAAAAAGAACAAATCAATATGTTGTTCAAGTGGCAGAGGAAGCCTGCAAAAGTAAAACCCTCTATAATCATTTGGGTGCCGTGTTGCTAAAGGAAAATAAACTAATAAATTAATGAACCTTATTGATATTCACGGCAAATTATCTGTTCATAATTACATAGAAAACTACCAGACCAAGGAGTATTCATAGATTTTGTTTGTAGGAAAATCAAAGATTAATAACATTCTCTATAAACAAGAAAAAAATTTGTGTTCACTCAACCATTCAAAATAATTCAATGCACAAACTCCAGAATGGATAGTGATGAAATAAAGCATTTTCCTATACGACAGGAAAGAACCTCATACAAGATTCCATCTAGTCTGCGGCGTATTAGCACACAGAAGACTCATATGCCCTTGGTAAAAAATTCAGGCTTAATAAGAACAGAGTAGCACATCTAGATGGATTTACAAGGCCTCAGCCCAACATAAGTTTAATAGGAAAAAATAACATAACCATAAGAGTTATAATATGGCATATCCGGAAAGATATACAGGACAACAACCCTCAATAAGCCTAAAAAGTAACATTATAACAGTCTCAGATCTAAATATTAATAAACTCCATTAGAGCTAACTAATGAAAACAAAAAGATGAGTGTCTACACTGGAGTGACCCAAGACACATGGAAGAAGCCCATGTCTAGCAGAAGCAAGAAGAGGAGACAAAAGGGCATTGTGCTTTGGAATAGCTAAGATGAGTGCCATGTAAGAGAATTAACTTATAAATAGAAAATAATCCATTTTTAACCTCAGAGCTAGTAACAGCGATTCTAGCCAGTCCCAAAATTATGAGAACCCCAAACTGTCAAAATATCCCAAGAAAACGAGCTATCACCAAGATCCTTACCAGAAAGCCTTCCTTCGATGGAGACTGTTATGGAAATCTTGCACACTTCTTGCCAGTCATTGGTAACCCTCAAACCCACTACTACCATCCCTGCAATAGAGTGCAAGGAAAATAATTACTACAATGATTAGCTGAAAAGAAAAACTAACATTCACTGTGAAGCAAATACCCAAAAAACACTTACATGAATAGAACCAGTGATTTACACATTTAATGGTGGGTAATCGAGCAACCCTGTATCCATGAACTTCCTCCTGAAATGAATTTCCAACATTGCAAACTGAACTGACCAGCGCAAGGAGCAAAAGAGCAAGAACACGTGCCGAGGAGGAAAGGGATAGAATGAACCCTAACTCCATCATTTGAGAATGAAGAAACCTCTAGAAAGAGTTTAGCCTACAGATCAAAAGCCCAAAAACTCTACCATGGATGGGAGGAGAAACCCGAGGCATACAACTGTCGTAGGACAACCTGCTTGTGCCATGCTGCCATGATAGAGCGAGAGTAAATGTCTAGCCAGGCGTAAGGACCCTACATAATACTTAGCTGTCGTGAAGTTAAATGTGACCATAAAGGAATTAACCCTGGATAATTGGAGCAGACAACGAATATAGCATGGTCAATTAAATAATTGTAGGCATAAGAAATGCTACCAGTGTTTATCAAAAGTTTAATATATCACTTCTTTTCAAACCCTGTATCAAATGCTAAGGTGGAAATCATGTTCTGGGTTGTAATATTAAGTTTATTTTATTTATTACATATGTATATTTAATATGTGTAAGTAGGATAATGACAATTCTTCCCATCCATTTTTATAGGAAGAATTTCTAAAAATTATTATGGGAAATAACGTATAGTATATATGTTATTTACTCAACTATGAGCTATTTCCAAGGATTTTATTTTTTGGATCATTTTTTTGTAAATATTAAGAACAAAAATCACTACACATATATATAAATATCATGAATGTGTATTGCTAACATATCCATAATATGTGAAGTAGTTATCCACATCGTATTATATTATGCAAATGTTACGTTAAGACCTTAAAATTATGGTCCAATAAAAAAAAATTTATGGTAGTTTTTTTAATAATATTGAAAAATAAATATTTGTTTTGCAAATGGATTGCTACAAATTGTGGTCCAATAAAAAATTGGTATAGTAGATTTTCTAATAATATTGAAAAATAAATATTTGTTTATCAAATCGATTGCTACAAATTATGGTCCAATAAAAAATTTGTATAGTAGATTTTTTAATAATACTGAAAAATAAATATTTCTTTTTCAAATGGATTGCTACAGTCCTCTAAATAAACTTTAGGACTAGGACATTAACATTCTCCCATTTATTTTTTTTAACCTGGAAATTTTGTGTTCCTAATGGCTTAATTAGAATGGTTGCATTTTTATCTTCAAATGGATAACATTTTTGTTTCATGATGTTGTTACGGAAAATCAACATTTGTATTTATATATTTATTAAAACATTATTTACTTGTAAAATTATTTTTTACATGTCTTTTGTTATTGTAAGTATTAAAAAAAAGAGAAATATGTTGAATTGTCAATAAGTTAATTGTGAAACAACATTTTCATTTCATTATTGTGCCGAGAGGCACATTCTATAGCCCAATATATCCCCTAATGTAAGTATGTCAGATTCTCAAAAAATCATAATAATAGTTTTCGCTAATGAATATGAATGAATCATAAATTTACCTTTAAAAAAAATTACCACATTCAAATTCCAAATTAGCTAAAAGTTTAAACATTTTTACTCTTTACTATGAACCTTTATCCCTATCTAGTGCACCATCCTCATAAAATAAGCGCATCTCCAGGTACTCACTTCATGCAACTGATTCTTCCAATTCTTTAAGTCTTATTTTAAATTTGAGGCACATGATCCAATGTTGTGCCAGATCAACACTCCATTGACTATAATATTTACATAGTCATCCCCTTGAGTTGTGACATTATAAATATTATCCAAGTCTTCCCAACAAATCTCACCTTTCACTAGCTCAATATATCTATCTCCTTCATGCAGATGTAATGGTTCGATTACTTAGATATCTCAACCTTCAAAAATCATCATCTTTCCTTTAGCTTAATAATTACATGGTTGTCAAAGGCATGCTCGAATACCAAAGGAGTCATATACGGATAAATATAACGAATGATCTTGATCACCTTGAAATCTATACTGCTTGAAACCTTGTTGATATCCATTATTACTCCTAACAACCATTCAATAGGAAAGCTATGATGCTTGTTGGCCAACCTGCTATGAATTGGAGACCGACTAAGCTCAAGCTTCCCCATCATCTACCATGTTCTTTTTGGTATAATATTTACATTTTATCCCAAGTCCAAGATGATTTTGTCCACCTTGTATTTTTTGATCTTAATGCCAAATCTACCTTGGGCATGGGGTTATTTCAATAGCTCTAAGAAATGTTCCAAAAAAGCTTCAGCCTAGATCTATTTTTTTCCTCTACTCTCTACCTATAGTCGAATAAAATCTCTATGACATGGCCACTTCGTCCCCAACTTCGAACCTATCCAAGTCATCTACAACTATTTACTAATAGACCTTCTTATATGTGGTTTTTATTCACATAGGATCAAATTTTGGAGGGGATTTATGGGCTATCCTTACCCACTAAGGTTGCAGTGTCCAATGTATTACAATATTTCTCTTATCCTAACACTTCCTTGTCTTACCATGCCTACTCATAGTTTATTCTAGCGAGGTTTGATGATGACCATCAACACATTAGGTACCTTCTTCTCCTACCGCTTGGTGATCAATTGGGAAAATTATCAATCAGGTGATCTAATGATTTCAATAGAGGAGAGTGCAACAAGGATTAGTGCAGTCCTGGTCCAAATGTACTAACTATCTACAACTGTAGCAAACTATGGTGCTTTTCCCTTAGTCAAATCCTCCTCTTTGTGGACCGAGTCCTCCAGCACCTCTAGTTCCCATACCCAATCCTCATCATTGTTGGTTGTACTATCCACCTTGGTTATATCTAAGTTGGTTCAATCCAGTTAACATGGCTTCTTTCCATATAGGCCCCCAAAATTGGAATGAATCAATCGTGCAATCATTCATCAGCTCTAGTGCATGCCGAATATGGATGCCATGTCCAACTAATATATAAAAGTTTTCAAATATATTACAATATGTGGCCTCATACTTTTGCATCATCAGGATATTGGACATTATAAAACCCCATACCCTGTAGATCTCACACCAAATTCCTCTTCCTTGTGAAAGAATGTACATTGTACCAACCATCATGTAGTCAGTCAATAATATACATTACTTTCTACACCAATCGTCTGTTTGATAGATGGTGCACCATAGTTCGTCCCATTTTGCCTACCCCTTATTCCAATCTTTAATTTGTGAAGCTAATGCAGTCACTTGTGATTGCACCTAGGTCATACCATTGTTCTCCCAACCTCTTATTAGCAAGGATTGTATCTTCAACGCAAATTCTAGAGATTCTTACTACATGCCTATCTAGTACTATGTTAAGGGTATCCCAATATACAACAATAGTCTGAAAAAAATTCATTATTTGTGTTGCACGTGTGAAATTTCAAGTGCCAACCTATCCTGCAACACTTTAATTCATTGGTCAAAGTCCCGTACTCTGTTGGGTCCCTATAATACTAGTGATTACCCCATTACTATTGTAGTTATACCCCTTATTTATATTGTTGTGCCCCTATTACCCACATATTG